>CM018686.1:37551219-37857024 GCA_009363875.1 Mikania micrantha | reverse complement strand
AATGAGGCACCAAGATAGTTACCGACGGTAGTATCTTCATAGAACAAGAACAGAACGTCCGAAAGGAACTAGATACAGGTCCCATGGTTATCTTGAACAGAACATTTTGAGAACTTTTATAACATATCATATTGTGGAACATGAACTGTATGAACTCACCAGCTTTGTGCTGACGTTTCAAACTTAAACCTTTTTGCAGGGAAACGGTGATCGTCGGTGAGGACACACTTTTGGGAATACTTGTACTGAATAATTTAGTTCTGTAATTAAATAAACTTAGTATTGTAAACTGTAATGTGGATATTAATGACGAACCTTTTAATGTATTTACTTTAAGTTAATCTGTGTGTTGTGATACCGGATCAAGTAAGTCACACCTCATCTCAGAGACATCACCACTATGCTTCCGCAACCTTCTCAGAGTGACCAATGACATCATCTCAGGTGACGAGGTGGGGGTGTGACAATTCATACACATCCCCATTTTTATACATCATACTTAAATCAAATCAATCCCATAATACTCACATAATTTTTACTTATACATATTTTTAATATAAAAAATACAAAAAAAAAAAAAAGTGTTGTTATCCATACACTGGTGTACAAATATCTATACCCCATGTATATTGTATAACACATGCCTTTTTATATTGTAATATAAATAAAAATACATATTCTTTATTTTAATAACAAACCCCGGTCATTCGGTATCACCCTTTCACTCAAAGAACAAAACGTGTTGACCAGATTCATGTGCTCGGAAAGATGTTGAGAATATCATAGAATACGAAAGTGATTTTATCACCGAATGAACTGAAAGTTGTAGATCACACTTTCAGATTAAACTATTTATGGTTCACCCAAATGTTTGATCGGATAAAATTTAATTCGCAATTGAAGAACTAGTATGAAATCGCATATGTCTGAATGAACCAGAGAAAAATCATTGATCAACCTGAATTTTGATAATCGTAGGATTTTGGAAACTGCCTTGAGACAGTTTACAAGTTTTCTACTTCCCAAATTTGCCACTAAACTTATATAACGAATTTTATTTCAAAATTCATAAAATCAGTATTTTTATTGATTTTTCAACATAAAAAATTTGGTTAGAACATTTTATTTCAAGCTGACCAGGCAGCTCGACCCCAGCAAGGGGCTCTGCCCCTTAAACCCCGCTATCCGGGGTCGTTGTTCTATTAGAACCCCATTGAATTATAAAACCTTAAACAAGCGTGCACCCCACACCCAACTTGTTTAATGAATTTCATGATTCACATTGATTTATAAAATTAATCCAATTACAAAAAATTCTAACAGAAGAAACCCATAAAAAGAAATACCCTTGGCTCAAATTCGAGTGCAAGAACATGTGCCTAATAAATCAAAGTTTACATAAGCGCATGTTATGTTTTTAGTGAATTTCAACTTTTATTTTACGTCTCTCTCACAAAATAGATACATATTATTTAAAATATGATATATATTTCTATATATTTTTAAATTAGAAAAGATTTTTGAATACATTAAAGATATAAAAATGCATATTTTTAAAAACTAAATTATTATAAATTATAAAATTTCCGTAACCAGTTTTTATAAAATGAAATTTTTAAAGGAATAAATTTTGAAAAAATAGTGCTTAAAAATATAATTATTTTATTACCTAAACAATTAAATTAAACGAAATTCTAATTATATTTTATATTAAAAAATCGTCTTATGTTATAAAAATTTTCATTGATTATTATTGACTATATTTTTTATTAAACTTGCATAACAGACAAGATACTAACCTAGTGTACAAGCACACATATAGGGATTGTATCATGTGAAAAATTGATTTTAAAAAGAAAACTCTTAAACCCTATCTTGGCAGTCCAAATCTTTGTGTTTTTTATTTCAAAACATTTTTTATACATGTACAATACTATGTTATTTTATGTGTATAATAAAGATCATGAAAAAAGCCAAAGATATTATCGGAATTAATTAGGTTTCTGCAATTAAGGTGGGTTATTATATGATCACAATCCTATATATATAGAGTGAGTTTGTAGGTCCGTGGTTAGGATCTAAATGATATGGTATAGCATAATATCACGTGCGGAATCCATCATATTATGTTTGAACACATGCAAAATAGATTTAAATGAATAAAGTCGAACAAACATAATGAAACAAATTCAATCTTCTTGTATTAATTGCTAGAATTATTTTCGTACAATCAGAGAGAAATAACAGTCTAAAGAAACCTGAATTATGCTCAATCGATACTGATTGTATCGAACCTTGCCTATTTATAGGCAAATTGTCGATATTAACAGTATCGATACTAACCCTTCTGTCGATACTATTAGTATCGATGGATCAATTCTTAGTCAAAAATTCAAACATTCAAAACTAAAACAAAACTGAAACAAACAAAACAACCTAACATTAAACTAAAACTATACAAATACAATAAACATAAAGATCACTTCAAATCAGCAACATTCTTCGGTCTTCAGTCTTTACGTCAACATCTGAGGCTGATGCTATCATGGTACTAACAGACTCCCCCTTCGCAATAGCTTAGTGTTGGTCTTCATTCTTTCCACTGTGAGGGCAGATGACCACCAACACAAATCCAGTGCTTGATACAAACATCCAACACCTTGTTGAATTGCATTATCTCTTCTTTATGATCTTTATGATATTGAATTTGATTTATTATCAACTTTCTTTGATTATGTGCTGAAAGATTTATAAGATGGATAGGATCAAACAATCTAAGCAATTCCATCTTATTTTTATCTTCAAAAATAGCATCAGAATTATCACCATCAAGATACCAACGATAAAGGTTATTAAGAATACCTATATTAAGCTTTAAAAGAGGAATTCTTTTTAAAGACTTAACAAGTTTGAATTCATATCGCACCTTCCATTTTCATGTAATCCAGTCTAGATTACCAACTATCAGTATTTTCTTCAACTTTTGAGGTTTTAAAACTTCAAACTTCATAGTCCGAACCTCTTTTCGTATTATTCTTTCAATTAAATTTGCCATGTAATCATCAGCATGGTTAATCAACCTTTTTTCTGCCAAAACTCTTAACTCACTCAATGGAAATTGATTGAAGCTCTTGATTGATTTCTTCAAATACTGTACTCTATCAATCCTTTTTATCATAAACAACTTGCTCTCAATTTCAAACTTCCATGCCAAAATCTTTCCAATACACTCCTTCTTATTCTTGTATAGCTTTTTTTGAATTGGACTTTATGGAGCATTGGCTAAATCATCTTTAGCAAGTTGAATTACTTCAGCAGTAGTCAAGAATTTTATAGAATCTTCATTCAATATTTCTTTTTCAGCTTGTTTCAATTTAAATTCATCATTGGTTGATTGGATGACACAATCAACTATCATCTTTTCAACATTTTCTTTAACAAATTTCTCTTCCCAGTACAAATCCATAAAGAGATCTTTAACCTCTTTAATGGGAAACCATTCTCCTTATTCTAATTCCCGATCAGGAACATCGTCCATCTCTTCAAATCGATGTACGAAATGATACTCGTTTTCATTTATTTTGGATCAATATCAAGCACATAATCACCATCATCTTGATCATCATATCCAAAATAATCATCATTAATGTCCATAAGAGCATCAATCATTAGATCATCATGATTTTGTTCTTGATCAACAATCATATCTGTAACAAATTCTTCAACTTCTTGAACTTTCTCTTTACCCGATGCTTGTCCTGATGGCCCCCCTGAGATACAGATTTAACCGTATTTGCGACTTCCAAATTTGTAGTTACGGGATCATTTCCAGTTGAAGCATCAGCTGCTGGATCATCTTGATCATCATCTTGATTTCCCTGTAATGGCCTAGTTGCTTCAACTCTACATGTATTCTCCCCCAGAGCTGAATAACTAGCCATTTAGCATTAATATCTTTCAATTGGGCTTCATGACCTTTGAACACATTAACTGAACTAATGATCAAGTCAGTGATCATCTTATTCAAATTTTGAAAGACACTAACTCGGTTTGATTCAATTCAAGCTGAGTCTTGTGTTGTGACTCAACCTGAGATTGAGGTAAACTCGGTTGATCTTGAAATGGAAAAATCAATGATGTCTTCTTGATCAGTTCATCAACAGTAACTTCCAATGTATTGGCTCTTGCCTTCAGTTGAATATTATCTGCCTGTAACTCTTAAACTTATGATCGAAGTGCTAAAATCTGTGCAGATTGAGTAAGGAAGATGTCACAGGTGGAGTAGATGTTTGAATTATTGGAAAAACTGGTGGAGGATAAGGTGGAACATACACTAAAACAGAAGAAGAAGGAGAAGGAGAAATAGAAGTAGAAGCAGGTGAATCAAAATGAAATTCCTTGTAAGAAGGAATATAATCAGAATCATTATCATCTGATCTCTGTTTCTTCTTAGCAGTCACATTTTCTTGAGTAGCTTGAGTGACTATGTCAGCATAAGGTCTCTTGCTTGAGCCTTTGCTAAGAAGAATATTACCACTAGAATCATAATCTTCATCATCATCGTCATCTGAGTCTGAATCTAAGGTAGAAGTATCGTTAACAGCACCCTTAGTAGCAACATCAGTATTAACATCAGGAGTGACGTCATCAGATTCCTTATGAAGTTGTTCAGTGGACTGAGAAGTAGAAACAACATCCTGAAACTGAGGTACAAACGAGGTAGAATCATCAGCAACATTACCACCAGCTACCTATGCAGGTTCATGTTCATCAGAATGTTGTTGCATATTAGCGATGGGTGATTGAACATGAAACCATGCATCGTTCTCTGGTTCTTGGAAATTAACATTAATAACATGTCCAAATAATGTTGTATCAACATTATTAGCTCCTCTCTTTGGTCGACAATCAACAAAAATCCTTTTATTCATCACTGTTATCTTGATAATAGGGCCAGTCATATTAAGCTGAGGAAACAGATGATCAAAGATCATAGTCCAGAATCTGGGATATTGAAGAAAACTTTCCTTCTCAGAAGCAGTGATCTGTTTGATCATAGAATCAAAAATCAGTTGACTGATATTGAATGGTTTATTCAATACCAGTGCAGCAATGAGACACTGAAAAGGTCTTGATAGAGCATCAATCCCAGATTTCCTATTGGACAAGCACATAATAACAACATGAAGTAAATATCTCCATTGTGGCATTGTCCAAATAAATGCTTCTTGACTAACTGTGAAGCGGTAACATCACCATTGTATCCCATACGATTGAAAACTCCACATATAAGATCATTTGGAATTGTCAAGGGATCATCATCCGAATCATGAAATTGGAGAGCCGCTCTAAGATCTTCCACTGAAAATTGTATAACCACATCATCTATTTTGGATTTCAGAACTGGTGGCTCAACAGCACAATCATAATCAACATTCTCCTAGAAAGATGTGATATGATTCATCATAATCACAGGATTTGCAGAAATCGCATGTGATATCCTGGATCGCTTCAGAAATGATATGATCTTCAAAAATTTAGAAGCATCTTTAAGTTCCTCATCCACAAGTGTAATGACATTGTGTTTGTCATTATAAATTCGTTGACCTGAATAATATACAAAAAAAAAAACAACAATTAGTATTAAAAAGAAAACTTAAAAAAAATTTTCAAAATTTTTTCTAAGTATTGAGAATATCAATACTAATAGTATAGTTGAATCAACTTAAACTCTTAGTAAAAATTTTAAATTAATTTATCCATACTAGTAATATCAATACTAAGTATTCAGTTCAACACTTAGAAAATTCTGACAATAACCCATTGAAACTATTAGAATCGATGCTACAGTGTCCATCAATACTAATAGTATCGATATAATAACACTTAATCAAAATTCAAACTGTCAAAATTTTCAAAGAATGAAATTTAAGCCTAAAATGAATACATTCTATCCAGATATCATCGATTAACATATTAACCATAAAAGCCCTTTGATTTATCCGATAATTTTTCCAATTTTAAAGGTATAAAAAACTACAAACGTTCGAAACATGATAAATCAATGATTTAATGGTTAAAAACAATGAATTACCAGCCATTTGAATGTAAAACTAATATAAAATCACTGGTTAACACAAAGAAACCGAATGATCAGACTCAGAATCGATCGATGAAAACTCTTGTTTCACACACACAGTAATATCGAATTTGATAATATCGATACTATTAGTATCGATACTATTTATACAAAACGTGTTAATATCGATCCTGATAGTATCGAAGAAACATCTTTCATCGATACTAACTATATCGATACAATAGTATCAATAATGTAATATCGATATTAATCAAAATCAAAGAAAAAGAAAAATTTTCAAAAAATAACTTAACAGTGAATTTATCAAAAAAATCAAACCAACTTCAAAAACACCTTTTTGTGAAAAATTAAGAAAAACACACTTGAAAGGCGAAATGTAAAATATTTTTGAAATTTTTGATTTATAAACCTACATAAATAAAATCTTTATGTCTTTTTGATAAAATATTTGAAAAGACCCATATGAAATCATATTCAACTTGTTATTATTAAAATTTCTAAATTTCTAAATTTAAAATTTATCAACACAATATACATATAAATAAAATTTTATTAATCTATGCATTTAATCATATAAGCAATATAATCAAATTACGAATAATTTTTAAATTTTATTATTCAGATAAAAATCAAAATACTATAACTTAAATAAATACCAAGGATTAATATTTTAGAACTTTAAGTCATGAAATTTAATGAGTCTCACACTTAATTATATACTAACCTATTCAACCTCAGAATTTATTGAGGATAAAATATATATTGTCATTGATCGTTTCACATATATAATAAATTATTGGAATGAAAATTTATCATTTTGATCAAACTTTGTAGATTAATAAATTAATGGAATGCGCTAGTGAGAACAGGTCTATGTGAATCACACAACAAAAAGTCACTATGCATATTAACAAATGAATACTATGAATTTCGGATCTATATTGACATATAAATGAAGACAGTATAGTCCTTATCACATACTTGTGACACACTCAACAAATTATGTTTGAGTTGTTCCACAAAGCTGACATGTTCAAAACTTATTCTGTCATTCGATAACATTCCCTCATTTGTGAGATATCCACCGGTGTTTCCAGCAAATTTAACAAATCCAACATTAGTGCGCTTGATATTTGCTAGAAGATCCAAATTTCCAGTCACGTGCCTAGAACAACCACTATCAATGTACCATGTATTATTTGAAGCACTTGATAAGAAGTCCTGCACATATAAGAATAAATCAATTAGAGACAGGAATCCATGTCTTAGTCATATGACTGTTGACATGGATGGAAGAAACAACTTTAGTTTCATCAATAAAAACTTTTGCCTTAACAGTTCATATTCGATTAGGAATAGGCTTCTAAGGAATAGTCTCATTTTGATGATGTACTATTGGTTTAGCAGATTTAATCATTTTCTTTGGGAAAAATTTTGATTTAACAAAATTCATCTGTTTTGAATTTCCAAAAGTGGATTTGACATTATGTTTAATAGATTTCTTTTCCACAAGTGGAAAATAATAAACAGACTTCACTCATTTTGAATGATGTTTTGGTGCTGAGCTGTGTGCAGTGAATGCTGTGGTTATGAAGTCAATCAGATTAATTAGCTTAGTAGGCATTTTCTTCCTATTCCTCTTGGAATGAACATTTGGTAGACTTATTTTCTTATGACACCCCGTAAATTCTAGGTCAGCAATTAATTTAATTAAATGTTTATTTAATTTGCATTTGCATACGTGGCACTAGAAATAATTAAATTTAGTGTGACACGTGGCACGATAGTACAAACACAGTTGCAAAACTGGATAATTCGATGAATTATCGAGAAACGCACACACGTGTTAGAAATTCACGAACGTTGGTGAACGTAAAACTAGGTCCGTGGTTAGGATCTAAATGATCTGGTATAACATAATATCACGTGCGGAATCCATCATATTATGTTTGAACAAATGTAAAATAGATTTAGATGAATAAAATTGAACAAACATAATGAAACAAATTCAATCTTCTTGTATTAATTGCTGGAATTATGTTCGTACAATCACAGAGAAATAACAGTCTAAAGAAATATGAATTATGCTCAATCGATAATTATTGTATCGAACATAGCCTATTTATAGGCAAATTTTCGATATTAACAGTATCGACACTAACCCTTCTGTCGATACTAATAGTATCGATACTGATACTATCCATACTATTACTATCGATGGATCAATACTTAGTCAAAAATTCAAACATTCAAAACTAAAACAAAACAAAAACAAACAAAACAACATAACATTAAACTAAAACAATACAAATACAATAAACATAAAGATCATTTCAAATCAGCAACATTCTTCAGTCTTCAGGTCAACATATGATGCTGATGCTATCAGGGTACTAACTGAGTTAGAGAGATGCATTCTATTATCTATTAAGAACCAACAAGTTGTAAATAATTAAAATAACCATATTTATAGCCACATAATTAAATAGGTATAAAAGTAATTTTCATTTAAAGTAGGGAAATTTATTATTATACTCTTTAAACTTGTGAAATGATCATTTTATTTCTTAAGTAAGAACGGTGAGAAAGATATATATAAACACACACACACACACACACAGAGGAGACGGATCAAATTCAAAGGATTTTATCGTGATAAAGATATGAAGGATTATTGGCGAGTGATTAAATTAATCAATGGTTAAGATATATTTGTCTCACTTTTCGTTAAAAACTTGTGTGATTTTAAAGCAGTAAGTTCAAAAACTAAAAAAAGGGATAACCTAACGTTTTTTTGACTTTTTTTCTAACTAAATCAAATTCCACCATTTTTTTAAAATCGAATTACTTTTAAACGTTTAATTACCTTTCTTTAAAAAAAAATTACCCTATAAAATTGAGACTTTCATTATCTTTAATTTGAATATAGTATTGTTATAGTTTTTTTTCAATATTTTTTTACATGGTCCGTGATTTTTATGTTTGTTACGTGATTATGCACTTAGTCCTTTAATCATGCATGTTAAATGACAGCACGTGATTTTCATATGTAACACCCCGACCAATGGCGGAATCATCGGGTGTAACATTAGTGCCTGAACAGTAAATGGGAACAGTAGGATTTTATTGTAAATATGTGTACGGAAATTATCCGTACACTATTCCGTGTAAGTTCTGTGTGAAACAACTTACAAACAATGTAGAAACTCAAATACCGATAGATAAAACATACAAATACGATACGAACATGATTCAAGATGTGAAATTTTATGTGCTTGTTAGATAGGAAATTATTATGTAAGAACTTAAAAATCAAAACAATAACAGTCGCCGTTATGTGAATACTAAACTGACGGAGTACTCGTGTGGGTGACGATTCGAACGAATAAATCTGTGGGTTTAACGTTCTGAATGATGTCTAATAAATAGAAAACCATATTGGAAAGTAACATTGTTGTCGTCTTCGAACAAGTGACGATTCGTACGAAAACGCTCGAGAATGATACGATTTGATGAAACAATTAAATTAAATGTTTTTGAAAATTTTAAAATAAATATAAGATGTTTAGTTAATTTACTAGGAATTACCATCTAAAATAAATTAGAAAACTCTATTTTAAAATATCGTAACATTTCGTTACGAGAAAACCGAAAACCGACGCGTTTGCGCGAAAACGAACGAAAGCAAGCGAACCCAAACACACCCGAACGTTAAAAACCATAAACATGTCATTAAATGACAATAAATATCATCACCAACCCACTTTTTCTTTCTCTAACGGAGCTCTCTCTCTAGAATTCGTCCTTTCTCTCTCTACATACCTCTCTCTAAAAACCCACGTAACTTGCTCAATTTTACACCAAATTAGGCGAATTTGGTGTCAAAACGACCATAGAAACGAGTAGATCGTGAAGAAACGAAGAGATAGAGCCTTGGATCGACGAATTTGAGGTAAAAATGAGCTTGAACGACCTGCTTTTAAGTGTTTGGTGTTTGTCGAATTAGGAACTTAAGAATCATGTTGTGTTGAAGCTAGGAACAGTTGGGAATGATTTTCACCTGAAAATAGATAGTATCGAAGCAAGAAGTCTTGAAGGAAACTAATGTCGATGGATGAAGAACCTGCTGTGTTCTTGAGCCTAAACTATCAGTGTCGACCAAACAAAATCGATGGAAACCTGTCGAATCTACTAGTGTCGATGCCCTCCAAGGCTACTGGTTCAAGGAACCACCGATAATGTCAATATCGATGGTTAAAGGCTCCTGAACACAGACCCGTCGAGTCTGTAATGTAGATGAAACTGGGCTGATATTCCATCGATACTAATCTTGGGCCTGTCGATACTAGCACTTAACCAAAACCCAAGAAAGCTTAAGCTTTGAATCAGATAAAAACCGTTGATGCATGTGATGTCCATAGTTCAGTATTTTGTATGTCTTGGATTGTATAAAGTTTATATCAGTAATGAAATCAACTTTTCTGTATTGTTCGTATATGTTTAATTGAGTTTAATATATGTAACTATGTTTGACTTTGACTTTGACTATGATATAGACCCATTCGTGCGAATGGTTCCTAAGAATGAGTCCTTTCGCACGAATGAGCACCTAGCGAATGACTGAGGCAAACGAATGATTCACTCGCATGACTCATTCGGTTGACCAGCGCATTCGGCTGAGCCTTTCACCCGAATGAGTGCTTCGCACCACTCATTCGGCCGAATGAGCACAGTCTATATATAAAACTGCAAACAGAATGTTTCAGTATCTCTTATATTATTCCTCTGACCCCTGAGCGCCCCAAGTCATTCCCCTAGGGTTTTGAGCCGCCTTTTCCTGTCCAAGTTCGATTGTCACCCAGTGGTGCTTCGATTTCGATCAAAACATTGATTCCACATCGTCGGATTGCCACAGGGCTTGGTGGTTTCGATTGAAAAACCCTTGAATAGGATTCCGCACTGTTCAAGGGCCTGTCGAGCAAATTTCTTAAGAAACCGACTTGTTTCTGAGGGTTTCTCAAGTCCTACAAAGTGGTATCAGAGCTTTGGCTATTGATTCTACTCGATTTTCGATCCAAATCATCATATTTCAGATTGGAGATTCGAGATTTTCAAAAACCCTGAGTTTCTTAGTCTCCAAGTTGCTGTTTCATTAGAAAATCGTGGGTTTTTCGGGTTTTTATGGTCCTTAGTGCATTCCTAAAGCTTAGGGATATTGTTCTGAGGTTCTATACCAAATTTGGTGGTCAGATTTGATCAAAATCCAGAGATATTGAAATTTTTGTTGCTGAAAACCCCAGTTTATGCGAATGAGTCGATTGGGCAAATAACTATTGTGCGAATAGGGCATTTGGCCGAATAGGTCTCATTCGGTTCAAGAGTTAGTGCAAATAGCTCCTCATTCGGCTGATTGAACTTCATTCGGTTTTCTAGTCATTCGGGTCTTTATTCATTCGCATCATAAGAGTCATTCGGCCCACTCAGTTCATTTGGACTCATTCGGGCCCGTTATTCGGCTGATATAGCTTCATTCGGCTAACAGTTTTTGGCAAAATTTTCTAAGTGTTGGATCAGTTTACTCTTGACAAAATGGAAGAACTTGCATTGATGGCTAATCAGAACAACAGAATACAGAACCTGCTACTTACTGTGACAGAGGCCGGAATTCAAACAAGGCTCCAAAGTTACTTTCCTTAGATGATTATCCGCATTGGAAGTATCGATTTGAGATTCACATTAATGGAGTGGATACCAATCTTTGGATGATGATTGAGGGTGGGTAGTTAAGACCACTGAGTGAAGATGGTTCACCTATGCTTGTCACACGGATGACTGAGCCTCAGAGGAAGTTATATGATTTTGAGAAGAAGGCTTATGCAATATTATCTCAGTCCATTGCTACTGATATTTTTCATCAATTCAGACAGTTTACTTCTTCCAAATCATTGTGGGATGCTTTACAGCAAAGGTATGAGGGGAATAATGCATTGAAGAACATCAAGTCTAAGGCCTTGAAGAAAGAGTTCAACAGTTTCATATGTGTGGGAAATGAATCTTTGGATGACTTGATTGCTAGATTTTATCATCTCTTGAGTGAGCTCTACAACCATCAAGTCAAGACAACGACACAAGAGAAGATCCAGTGTCTGGCTGATGCTTTACCTCCCAAGTGGGAATCTTTTCTGATGGTTCTGAAACAGAGTGAGATGATTGCTAACATGGACATTAATGATTTCATTTAGAAGCTGAAGGAACAGGAGATAGAGAACAAGTGGAAAGCTAAGAGAGTTGCTCAAGTTCAAGATCCATCATTATACTACCCCACTCCTACTGTGGAAAGAGCTTCTTCTCATGCTCCATTGAAGACAACTTTTGTCTCACAGACCAAAGAAGCTCCTGTTTCAGGCCAGACACACTTCAGTCAGTCAGCTACAACCTCCACATCTCAGAAAGAGGAAAGTCATTCTGCCACAAATTTGAAGACAGACAACTTTGACAAAGTAATTGTGGAGGTTGCTAAAGAGCATATGGGTATGTTATCTACACTTGTGAGTTCTTATGATGGGTTGTTAGCTGGGCAGGTTGGTAATCCACATTTGACAAATGAAGACTACTCTCAGATTTATCTTGATGATATGGAAAGAATTGACATTATGTGGCTCTTGCAAGTGTAGTTAGAAGAGCTAAAGACTTTGTCAAAAGAACTGGGAAAGACATCAATTTGAACAAAGACTCAAAGTTCGGATTTGATATATTATCTGTCACTTGCTACAACTGTGGGGACAAAGGTCATTTTGCAAGACAATGCAACAAGCCTAAGAAGAAGGGTAACCACAATCCTTTTCAGAACCAAAGATCGTCAGCTGCTAATCCAGAGAGAAGGTTGGTACCAATTGACACTCCTGCTCAAGTTAGTTCATCAAATGCAAACAAGGCACTCGTGGTTCAGAATGATGAGGGAGAAAACTGGGATTTCAGATTCAACTCTGAAAAGGGTGGAGCAGTTAAACCTTGTGTTGCAGTGATCAAAGAAGCTGCTGGATCCAATGATGAAGGTAATTCAGAAGAAACAAAGACAAGTCTGGATGAATCATCAAGATTAGAATCGGAAAGCACATCAGATTCAGAAACTCAAGGAGAGTCAGATGCTGAGTCTGAAGAACAATCTGCTACACAGTTTGCTTTGATGGTGAATACTTCTGCTTCATCTCTGTCTGATCAGGTATATGATGACTGTTCCTCATCTCATTCTAGTTGCTTTAATTGTGTTGACCTTGAAAGTAAGGTGTTGGCATATCAGCAACACAATGCTGACTTGATCAGCGATCTCAACCAGTGCATTGAGGCAAACAAAATTTTAAAATCAAATGAAAAAGATTTTCAAGCTAAAATTGAGCTATTAAACAGGCAATTGCATGAGGCTGAGTTTGCTGTGCTAAATAAGCAAGATGCTGTTACTTCTTATCTCAATACCATCAATGATATAAAGAAGAAATTAGCCATAGTCGAGTGTGACTATGAAACTTTGAGTCAGAAGCTCAAGAGCTATGAAAGCTCCTCATTCATCATTGAGCACATGATCAGTAAGGGGACTGATATGAAGGGTAAAGGAAAAGAAGCAAAATACAATCATTGTCCCCCACGAGTCTTGAATTGCTTTGTTAATTCACCAAATGACAAAGAAATTAAAGACTTTCAAGTGTCTGATATTTCTGAGGATGAGTCTGATATTTCTGAGGGAGTGGTTGGAGATTGGGTCTCTGATTCTGAGGATGAGTCTGATATTTCTCCTCAAGTGTCTTGTGTTAAGAATCAGACATCTGGTGTCAAAAAGGTTGACCCAATCTCATCAAACACAGACATGTCTTCAAAGTTATCCAAAGCCATATTCTTTGTGAAGTCTTCATAGGATGGTGAAGCAAGTGAGTCCAACAAGACTGACAATCTTGTTTTCAATGGGACAAAGGGTTTGGGTTTTAAGCAAGACAAGACAAAAACAAATGCTTTTCATCAAAACAAAATGTCTTATTCTAAACCCAAACAGTTTTATCACAAGGACAAACAAGTTTGTTTTGAGTGTGGTGCACCTGGACATTTTGCTAGATTTTGTCCTCATTTGATTAGACCACAAGTTGCACCAAATCGAAAACAAAATCAGAATTTTGTTAAAGAGGTCAAATCTGCTTGTCGCTCATCTCAAGTTAAACCCAAACATTCTTCACCAATCAAACCTCAACATAAGGGCAAACGGGTTATGGTTTTTCATGATACTCCAAAAATTGTTTTTAAGAAACAATCCAAGCCAACATCAGTGTATTTAAATAAATCTTTTCGTAAAAATACTGTTTGGATGTCCAAGTCCTCTGAAACTCCTGTTTCGAAACCTCCTGAAAAATTCAACTCAAATGGACAATGGATTGAGATGAAAATCCTGGACACTTTGGGTCAACCCAAGACTGTAAAGGCTTGGGTTCCCAACTTCAACTAATGATTTGTGTGTGTACAGGTTGCCCTAAATGCTGCTTTTAACAGCACTTGGATTGTTGATAGTGGGGCATCAAGGCACATGACTGGAGACATATCTCTTCTTTCTGATGTACATTCAATTAAAGGAGGGTATGTGGCTTTTGCCGGTGACAAAAACGGGTTTATTACTGGACAGGGAATTCTTTCAAATAGTAAAGTTTCATTTGACAAGGTCAGATATGTGAAGCAGCTGGAGAACAATCTACTTTCAGACTCACAAATTTGTGACAAGAAGTACAAAGTTCTGTTTGATGATTCTAGCTACTACATTCTCAAGCAAGGCATTACAAACCCAAAAGGTTGCATTCAATTACTGTTCCACTTGAGCTTCTCCACATGGATCTTTTTGGTCCTGTAAATCGCAAGAGCATTGCTGGAGATCAATACTGCTTAGTCATTACTGATGAGTACTCCAGATAGTCTTGGGTGTTCTTTATGAAGGAGAAATCAGAAACGTTTGAATGTGTTCAAGTTCTGGTAACTAAGCTTGAATCATTGTATAAGCTCAAGGTTCGCAGGCTCAAAACAGATAATGGGACTGAATTCAAGAATCACAATATGGAGACTTTCTGCAATGAATGTGATATTATTCAGCAGTTCAGCGCTCCATATGTCCCATAGATGAATGGTGTTGCTGAGCAAAAGAACATAACATTAATTGAGGCTGCTCGGACTATGCTTGCTGATTCCTCCCTACCGGTTCAATTCTGGAACGAAGCTGTTGCTAATGCTTGTTATACTTTGAACAGGGTGTTGATTGTGAAGAGACATGGGAAGACTTTCTTTGAATTGCTCCATAACAGAAAGCCAAATCTTAAGTATCTTGAACCATTTGGTGCTCCATGCACGATGCTTAAGAAACATGAGCAAGGCAAGTTCAGTGAAAAGGTGGAAAAAGGCTACTTTCTTGGGTACAACACTCCAAATAAGCAAGTCTATAACAGATCAACTCACAATGTGGAGGAATGGTACCATGTAGATGTCTAGAAATATTCTATGCCACCACCTGGGAAGGGTCCTGGCTGGATGTTCAACTATTCTGATTTATTTGACTCTTTCAACATGAATCCCATGTATTCTGATGAAGATGTTGCTGTTCAGATGATGTATGATGCACAAAATGCACTTGATGAATCAATGCAACCTTCTTCAATCCAAGCTCTAGTGCACGCAAATGATGACAGTTCAGACTCAGATGATAATCACTCTCATCCAGATGTTCCAGAACCAGATGTTAATAATATTGTACCTTCTTTTGAGGATCTCAATATAAACAATCTTGATCCACAGGTTGAGGTTCCTGCTCATCCTGTTGGCAGAATTAACAGAATTCATCCTCAAGACAATATTATTGGAAATCCAACTGATGGAGTGAAGACTAGAAATCAGTTATCTTCTGGTGGTCTTGCTGATATACTTGATCTTGCAGATGTAAGCTTTTGTGCCCATTCTTGCTTTATCTCTCAAGTTGAA
This sequence comes from Mikania micrantha, assembly GCA_009363875.1. NCBI lineage: Eukaryota > Viridiplantae > Streptophyta > Magnoliopsida > Asterales > Asteraceae > Mikania > Mikania micrantha. The sequence continues at coordinate 37,840,925 of CM018686.1, read as the reverse complement.
CCCAGAACCATTACTAAAGCCTTGAAAGAAGAATCTTGGGTAGATGCCATGCAAGAGGAGTTGCTGCAGTTTAAGAAACTTGGAGTTTGGCAGCTTGATAGACCCAAGGGTGCAAAAGTTTTTGGCACAAGATGGGTTTTGCGCTGCAAACGAGATGATAATGGCATTATGGTACGCAAAAAAGCACGTCTGGTGGTGCAGGGTTTTAGACAGATTGAAGGGATTGACTACAATGATGTTTTTGCACCGGTTGCTCATCTTGAAGCAATCCAAATCTTTCTGGCCTATGCATCCTTCAAAAAGTTCAAAGTTTATCAAATGGATGTTAAGAGTGCATTTCTTCATGGTGTGATTCATGAAGTTGTGTATGTCAATCAACCTCCTGGGTTTGAAGATCCATTACATCGTGACCAAGTTTACAAGCTAGACAATGCCTTGTATGGATTGCACCAAGCTCCGCGAGCTTGGTACAAGACACTGTCTACTCACCTTCTGAACAACGGGTTCAGAAGAGGTGTCATTGACTACATTTTGTTCAGTAGAGAGATGGATGGGGATTTGCTCTTGGTGCAAGTTTATGTGGATGATATCATCTTTGGATCCACAAATGATGTTTTGTGCAAGGATTTTGAAAAAGTTATGAAAGACAAGTTTGAGATGAGTTCCATGGGAGAGATAAAATTTTTTCTGGGATTGCAGGTGGATGAGTCTGAGGCAGGGATATTTATTCATCAGACCAAATATGTTGGTGACATTCTGAGTCAGTTCAGTATGTTGGATGCAAAACTTGCTGGTACCCCACTGGCTGCTAATCACAGGATTACTCCAGATGAAAAGGGGGAGTTAATCGATGCCACTCTGTATAAAGGAATGATCGGATCTCTTATGTATCTCACAGCTTCTCGTCCAGACATCATGTTTGCTACTTGTCTGTGTGCTCGTTATCAGTCAAAGCCAAGAGTTTCTCATCTTATTGCTGTGAAGAGGATTTTGCGTTATCTGAAGGGTACTCCAGATCTGGGATTATGGTACCCTAATGATGATAACTTTGACCTAACTGCTAACAGTGATTCAGATTATGGTGGATGCAAAAGAGATTTCAAGTCAACATCTGCAGGGTGTCAGTTCTTTGGGAAACGCCTAGTTACCTGGCAGTGTAAGAAGCAGACGTCGGTGTCTACTTCAACATGTGAAGCAAAATACATTGTAGTTGCTAGTTGTTGCTCTCAAATCATCTGAATTCAGCAACAACTCAGGGACTATGGGTTACAGTTTTCTAACACTCCTATATTTGTTGATAACACTGCTGACATAGCTGTCACTAAAAATCCTGTCCAGCACTATAAAACAAAACACATCAACATTAAATATCACTTCATACGTGATTGTTTTGAAAAGAAACTAATCGATGTTGTTAAGATTCACACCGATAACCAGAAAGCTGATCTTTATACAAAAGCATGTGACAAACCCATATTTTTATATCCGTAATTAGCTAATAGTATTTTTCAAAAAGATGAAGTCATTCCTTCATCCGAATCAAACAAATGATCATTGTTTTTGTTAGTTAGTTTCTTTTGTTTGTTTTTTTTTACTTTTTAGTACTTCTGTTATTTTTTCTTCACTTATTAAAAAAAAACTCAAAAAGATTTTCAGTTTTAGGCTTTTAGGGGGAGAAAATGTAGCTTAATTGAAAAACCAAAAACTTTTGAAAAATTGTAAAAAATGAGAAAGTCTTGTTTGACAAAGTGATGTGTTAACCAGTCATGTCTTAAATGCAAAATTGAATGCATAAACTAACAGCACATGGGTTTTATGATTTGATGTACTGATAGGCCGACTTTACCAAGTTAATAGACTATTGGTGATTGCTTAAAAGGTCTGATTTGTAGGATCCAGTTTAGAAAACCAGTTAAGGGATAAACAGTTTTTAACTCAAATCAAGCATACACCTGTTATCATAGGATCTTATGAGGTTTCCAATGATTCATGAATTCAAGTATGTACACGTACCATATTGCTTTGTAAAGACCTAGCTGAAGCCGTCCATTCAGATGAGAATGATTGAATCACATGAAAAATAAAAGTGAATCCGACTCTGTACACGTGCCATATTGCTGGGTTGCATCCTAGCTAAAGCCGTCCATTCAGATAGGATAAGCTAAAGCCGTCCATACATGTGCCATATTACTGGGTTGCAGCCTAGTTGAAGCCATCCATTTGGATAGAACAAGTTAATCTTGTCAACACAGTTCTGTATAGGTGCCGTATTGCTTTGTAAAGACCTAGCTGAAGCTGTCCATGAGAATGTGTTAAACTTCAGAAACAAATCAAAACGAAAAATAAAAAAAGAAATTAAATTGGAACCTTATAGAACTTATGATGCTAGGTATTAAGTTATGAAGAGATGGGTTATAAAATGGTTTTGACCTAGATTGGTTGACTATAATGTGTAACTCAGTCAGAAAACATGGGTGATCATTGATTAGTTTACAAATGAAGTATTCTCAGGTTTAAAGGGGACAAGCATATCAGTAATCGCTTTATAATTCAAATGTGTCAAAAGTAAAACATTCATGAATGCTGATTAGTCATGATCTGGTGTATGTGTCATTTTCTTGAAAGGCTATTCACAAAAATATATGTGTTTTGATTGCTTTAGTTTTAATTGTATAGTGTTTGATTATCAGAAAAATACAAAAAGATTTTCATTTGAATATATTTTAAATGATCATTTGTTTATTCGGATATTCAATCTCATATTTGCCTATCACCAAACCAGACTGAGCTTCATAACAATTCTATTTTTATGGTCAAAATGTCAACATTTGAAAATGATTGTGATTTTGGGTGCTGATCTTCTTTTGCCCGAATGAGTCATTCGTTTTATCCAATTAATGCGAATAGGACCATTCGGTTCTTCTGGCTGAATGAGTTTTGCTATTTATTGAATGCCTTTCGGCCGAATGAGTCATTTACATCATATTTCTCATTCGGCAACACTGTGTGTTTTTCTTTCGCCCGAAGCAAACACTTGATCATCTTCTTCGCTTTTCACCACAAAACTGCCATTTTCTGATCATCTTTAATCTTGTGATTGTCACAGGTACTGCTGGAGTCAATATCATTAAATTTTGACCATAGAATGAACCCTAATCATTCGAATTTTGGGGTTTTAGGGTTCGAAACTGTTCATGTCCAATAACCGGTCAATATGAACTTTAATCTACTTGAAACCAGTTCTAAAACATTAATCGAACCCCTCTGAGTTAAATGTTTCCATTTTTAGAGACTGACGGGAGATTTTGAGAGATAGGGTATTCAAAGTTCATCGGTCGACCGAATGAGACTCATTCGCACCACATGGTCGACCGAATGAGTGGGATCAGCCGAATGAGAGTCTTTCGGTAAAAGGGTGGACCGAATGTGGTCATTCGGTCCATCCGGTCATGCGAATAAGTGGGTTCAACTGAATGTCTCCATTCATGTGTCATTCGGATGACACCATTCATTCGGGCTTCATTCTCATTCGCCTTAGTCTCATTCGTGTGATACTGGTTCATTCGTACCACTTGAACACTTGGATTAAAATTTTGATTTTGTTCAATTGATTACTGAACTAAACTGATATGTTGTTTTAATTTTGTGTTTCAGTATGGTAGGTTACAAAGCTTTTCCAAAGAACAACATATGTGCTCATTTGGATGCTACTACAAGGAATGCCGAGCACTTCACTGAGATTATAGCTTTTCTGGGATGTTCCAGGATATTCACTGCTATTTCTATAGTCCATGATCCCTATTTGTCTCATCAGAGGGATTTCTAGAGTACAACTGATATTGACTGCGAGGTAGAGCCTCTAGTGATCAGAGGGAAGGTCAGAGGGCAAGACGTTGTTGTCTCTGCTGAGCACATTAGACGGGTGTGTGGTTTTCAAGACTCACCAGATCATCCCTTCACTCTTGACCGATATTTAGTTCGTGGATGCTTCATGAGGTGCAAGTATGATGGTGATTTAGAGGCCGGAGTGCTGAAAGGCCTTCTTATGCCCGCAGTTCAAGTATCTTAGTCATGTACTCATTCACTGCTTGGGCTCAAGGCGTGGTGGATTTGATGATCTCAGAGAGACACTCCAGTGTGCATTTGTAGCTTTGGTGCTGAACATTCCGTTCAACTTCTTCGAGATGGTTTTCACACACATGAAGGAGAACATATACCTGAAGGGAGACAAGAAGTTCCTGATGTATCCGAGATTTCTTCGGATGATCTTCGATGCTCAAGTGCCGAATCTTCCCAAAGCCAACTCATACATTATCAGATTAGAGCACATGACTGATATTACCCTCAACAGGGTTCTTCCTTATCGAGGAAAGGAGAGGAAGCCTCCTACTCATCCTCTGTTCGGCCACCTCCTCAATCCTGATTATGTTGCACCTATTGGGAGGAGGTGGAGACACGAGGATTCTAATTCTAATCAGGAGGATATTATTGTTCCAGAAGGTGATGATGGAGATGATGGTGATGATAATGATGTTGGTGGTGGTGCTGGTGATGCTAGTGGTGCTGGTGTGACTGGTGATGCTGGTGGTGATCTTGGTGATGATATTCATGACCCTGAGGCATCTACTGTTTCTATGTCCACTGTTTCTACTCCATTAGAGATGGGTGGTACTACTTCTGCCGATGAGGGGGAGGATGAGCAGATGGAGGATGTTTTTGATGAGGCTGAGGATGCCTCAGATGATTCTGATTCAGAGGACACTGGGCCACAAGTTGTGACTACCTGCTTCAGATCTCATGTAGTCTTTCTTGAGACAGGGACTAGGGAGCAGGCCTTTGTAGATATGGAGGAGATAAGGGATCCATCCTTTATTCCAGAGTTTGATTTTGATCCTATCCCTCACACTTTTGTTGCATCTACTGTTGCTGAGACTTCATCCCCTCTAGGAAAGAGATAGAGGAGGGCTAGATTCATTCTTCAGAGATGGTCAGAGTTGGCTTCTGTTGCAGCAACCACTGCTACATCAGCTGCAACAGTTGCAACTTCTTCACTGACCAGGTCAAGGGCAACTCATGCTCGTGTTTCTACTTCCCCTCTTACCACTTCTATGGCCACTACAGCTGTCTTTACTGTAGCTTCATCTGGTCCCTCTATCACACGCTCAGATCTGTACACTATGACTGCTTCAGTTGCTATTCAGCTTAGCACACTGAACAATCTAGTTCTTCGGCTGATAGAGAGGAACCATGAGCAAGATCAGACTATTGCTTAGCTCACACAGAGGGTTAGTGAGCAGGATGCTCGGCTGTTACAGGCTACTGATCAGAGGGCCGATTTGAGAGCAAGATCTGCTGATTTGGAGGAAAGGCTGCTCAAGTCTATGGACGAGCAAAATCAGTTAGCCTTGACTGTTGTTGGCTTCAATGACAGGATTTCAGCTCTTGAGGCTGAAAACTTGCGTCTAGCTGAGCAAGTTGAAAGCCTTAAGGAGTCCACTCCTAGGATTGAGGGGTCTGGGCCTGTTTCTGATGAAGAAGATAAAGAAGAAGAAGAAGAAGAAGAGGAAGAAGAGTCTGATGTGGAGAAGGTGGATTATGATAGTACAGATGATGATGATGACTCCGGTGATGATGATAATGGTGTTGGGAGTGGCTCTGTGAGTTCCTCTAGTGCAGGAGAGCCAACCCCACCCACCGAAGTCAGAAGCAAGACCAGACATGATCGAGTTGCAAAGCCATATCAGAGTCAAGCTGAAGAGCCTAAGGCAACTGAAGAGGTTGATGCTATGCCTGTGAGACGTATTCTGGATGAGAAGCTGACAATGATTTTAGACACTCAGGGCATCATTCAACACTCTGTCAGCTACGACAAAGAGGAAGGCGAAATCATCCACTGCCTCTCGAAAGAGCAGATTGCAGAATTATTCAGGTTGAATCTGGATGAAGTTGTTTTGGATGAGGATGCTGTTCCCATTTCTGATCTTACTACTCCAGAGATTTTTGATGATGTTGATGAGGTAATCCTGGAGGATCTTACAGAGGAGGAATGTACAAAGTACACTTCTGCTGAGGAGGAGCTGCCTACTTTTGCTGATCTTTTGAGTCTACATACTGAGGAGTAACTGAGCAGAAAGTTAGACGAGAAGGACAGCGGCAGCGAGTCTTCAACAGAAGACATTCAGAAAAGGAAAGAGGAACGGGCAGCATATTGGGAGGTACTGAATAAAGAGAGTATTCCACCGATGCCAACTCCACACACCAAAGTATACAGGACCAAGGGATACAAGTCCGGCGGTCAGATTCTGAGTTGGGCATATTTTCATGATCTGCGGTGTTATGCAGTGAAGAGGGAGAAGGGGATCCAATACTTCCGGTTTCCCCATAACTTCAAAACGTTGTCGGGATTCGAGGTTAACCAGCTTGCACGTCTGAAGATGCTATATTGTGAGGATTCGAGGATGTCGTCCTGGTTTGCGAGGCAAATCCAGTTCGAGTACAGAAAGAGATGGGTTAACTTCAAGCCACAGCAACCGGAAAGATACTATCTACCGGAAATTGATGCAAACTCCCGGAAGCACAAAGTGATGCTGTAGATTAGTTCTCGATCGATCAACGGAATCCTATTAACAATCAAATCTATGCGTTATCTAGAATTGATCTATATGAATCAAAGATACACAACCATTTATATAAACATCATTTCATTGATCAAAATAAACTGATTTCAATGAAATCTGAACACACAGTTCAAAGCTCTAACACAGAGAAAACTCTATCTCACAGATCTGTCTCACACAACAAAACTCAAGAACTGCCAAACGTGCTATATAAACAAACAGCCGAACCTAGCCGAACCCATAGGTTCGCCAGCCGAACCATAGGTTCGCTGGACGAACCTTTACAACATAAGACTTAGGTTCGCCGAACCTGCTTAGGTTCGTGGGCCATACGAACCTTAGCAAAACCTATATAACTTATACAATTTTGAAAAGCAAACTATTACAAAAATGTCCTAACAAACTCCCCCTTAATAGTTGCTTTAAAATCTTCAAAGTCTTTGTCTTCAATCTGCAGCTTGATCTCCACTTGTTTCTTCACAAACATTATCTGCTGCAAGAATTACAACTGACTTTGGAATCTTTGATAGTGGTTCAGCTTCCAACTTTGCATCTCTACCATCTATCTCTTTTTGCAAATTCATCAGCTCAACATACAAATAATTGACATCCTCCCACTTGCATCCAGAGTGTATTCCCAAAGTATAACACATTCGAGCGATCGTCTGAAATTGAACAGCCATATCTTTATAACTAATACCAACATCATGAAACCCTTCACTTGCAAGATTTCAACTTCATTAAGTCAATATCTTCCTTTGAACAGTTCACCAACCAAACAGGATCTAACAATCTGATCACCCTCCACTTCTCATTTTCTCTCAAAAGAATTACTGCTTCAGATGTTCTTTCATCATAGAACCAAAACTTGAAATAAGGATTCCAATTTTGTTCTATTCTTCTCAACCTTGGTCTTGAATAAAATTTAGGCTTTGGATACACATAAGAATTCTTCTTCAACACAGACAATTGAGGCACCAACCAATTCTAGCCAGCATTATCTTCTTTCTTTAACATCTTCTCAAATCTTTCATTGTGCTCTGTCTTAATAGGCTTTATCATCCTCAACCTTGATAACTGCATACATTCAAAAGATGGTAATGACATAATGTCAAATGCCTTTCCAAAATATTGACAACCATGAGTCCTCTTGACAACATAACATCCTCTGTTCTTCAAGCTTCCAGGAATATTGTGAAAGTAACCATAGCTTACAATTCTTCCTCTCGTCTTTGACTTAGATCCAATCTTGAATCTTGAGAATTGTCTAGCTTGGTCTTCTTGAACTTTTTCTTCAAATACTTCAACCATTTGCTTAAAAATCATTAAGTGATCAATGATGTACTTGTGCTCATCTAGACTTTCTCCCCATATATCCATATAAGTTTTTTCTTTCATAGGATCAGCTGTTGTCTTTAGAGCTCTTTTCTGGACTTCAATATCAAAGATCTTCTTCAAAGTTTGCAAGTTATACAAATTCTCATCAACATGATCATCTTGTTCAAAATCAATTGACTGACCTGATTCTATAATCACCATCTTTCTAGAGTCATTTGCATTCAGCAAATCATTTACTTTTACTCCAACAGCTCAGCTAACTCTTTCTTCGAATAACCACCATCAATCTCTCCTTCCTCCAATTCTCTATCTTCATTCTCATCACCAAACATCCTTTGTAACTTCACATTAGCATTTTGTCTGAATAACTCTACAAAAGTAGGCAATGAACTATCAAACACTTGCTTTGGATATTCCAAATCTGTCAAATCTTCAATATCTACATCTTCAATATCCTTAGCCTTCTCAGATAGAACAAATGAAATAGGATTAACATCAAATGAAATCCCAGAAGGATTGTAAATCACTATAGCACCGGTTATGGAATTCAAACCACTTGAACTTCCAACCTGAACTGTCTCCATCTCTGACTCAGTAGATTCTTCATCCGCTTCATCTCCAACATCTTCAGCATCAACATGTGGAGAAGCAGTAGCCTCTTCTTGTCTTTGAGTATCCTATTGACTTGGATATATCACTTGAAGAGGAACTAGTGTAGTAGGAGTTACATCTGGAGTCTCTTGAACTGGATCCTGTGTTTGCTGATGTGTCTGAGAAGATTGAGACTGAGATTGTGCAGCTTGTGAATTTTGAGGAGGAGGAGGTGGTGGTTGTTGTTGATCACTATCATTACCTAACTGTTTATTCTCTGAATTGGAATCATCATGTCTCCTAGCATCATTCAGAGGAGCAATGTAGTTGGCTCTAGCACAATGACCTACCAAATCCTTTATCAGAATCTCATCAGTACTTTTCTGATAAATCTTGACTTGACCAAGACTGGAATCAGTCATGTGCTTTAGCTTGAGAATATCAGAAGCAATCCTCGGCAAGTTCTGTTCAAGAAATCTTTCATCAATCAGCATCTGAATAAACCTTGGATACATATAGAATCTGTCTTTAGCTTGGTTATGTTGTCTAATAGATATCTGAATATAATCGCTGAGAAGTTGAATAGCTTGTTTAGTATCAATGCTACCATGGCTGACCTCATTAGATCTCTCAACTCGTCAAAAGTACCCTTCCTCATGCTCAAAAAGTGAAGAAGAACATGTGCTAGGAATTTGTACTGCAACGGTAACTTGCCTTTCTTGATCGAGTACTCACTGTAAACACGGAAGTATCTGATTATCATATAACATCCTTTAATGAACCTTTCAGGAATAAGAGTCATTCCTGCAGGTTCACCTCCAAACTGTAATACCCTCCTAATATCAGCTTCAGTCACTCTAATGGCTTGTCCAAGCACATTAGTCTCAATCACATATGTATCATCAACAATAATCAACCTTGCTGACTCCCAGAAACTTTGAATATGTGATCTGTAGATGTGACACGAGTTGGAGATAGCATAGTAAATCCTCGAACGTCTCAAAAATTCGATCATCGGACGAAACTCCTTGCCGTTCTTTGTCGTAGGATCGAAATAAGCACAGAAGTTGTGTTTATCTCCAAAAGTGAGAGTTGCCATTTCTACAATCAAAACAAACAACAATTAAAAAAAATTAAAAGTTAAAAATTAAAAAAATCAAAAAATTTCCAAGTATAGAAACCAGCGAACCCTCCCTGAGCCGAACCTAGTTAGACAAACCTCATTACAAGACAAACCTGTTTGAACTGACGAACCTATAAATGAACGAACCTTGGACATACAACGAACCTTATGGTCAAACGAACCCTTGACCATATGAGGTTCCGTTCAATAATGTGAAGAGGTTTGGCCCGAACCTTTTAGGGTCAAACGAACCTTATCACATCAGCGAGCGTGTGTTCATTTAAACGAACCTATTCAGTTTAAAATCAAAATTTCAAATCTATGAATTAGATCAAAAAACTTATACCCAAAGGTTCGTAATTCACAGATGAACAACACTAATGAAAACAATTTCCATCAAATTCAGATTTAAACATATTTTAATCCAAAATAACAGGTTCGACTTAACTAGATCTAAGAATCAAAAATCTCCTAATCTAGCCGGTCAAACTCCAATCTCTTTACCTATTTAGAATCACAAAACAAATCCGAAGCTAATGGTATATGGCAAATAGAATTAAAGATCCAGAATCGAAAAAATAAAATCTCAAGTATGAAGGTTCGTGAAGGTGTTCTGATGAAAGTGACGAAGCTCATTCACGAACCTCTGTATTTATACAAATCTGTGAACAAACCTGTAACCAAACCATTGACTGAACCTTTGACCAAAACTGATAAACGAACCTGTCCAAAACCTCTCAAACGAACTTGTCCAAAACCTCTCAAACGAACCTGTCACAAACCTATCAGGCGAACCTTCAAGCAAACCTTTTCAAAACCCAATTTTATTTAAAATTTCAAACAAACCAATGTCTAATATTTCAGAATCAAAATAAATAATCAAAAATTATTGATTTAACATCAGATGAAAACCAAAAATCTTTTTGTATTTTTCAAATTTCAAAACAAACACATTACAAATGTTATGAACCTAACTATGAAATATAAAACTAACTAAAACAATCACATATTTTTGTTGAGAAAGATCTAGACATGAGATCATATTGTATTACAATCATCAACACACCTGACTGAATTAATGAAAATATTTATCAGCAAATTACAATTCGAAGATGATTGTCAGTATATAAAACCTCTTTAAATTTAATTACTTAGTTAAGATATTAAATAAAAACAAAACCATCAAATACTTTATGTTCTCCATTTACTTGAACACATCCCCGTTTTGTGAAAAATTAAACAAACAATAATGTCCTTGAAACAATTTACTTCAATTTTAACTAGCTTGATCATGTAAAAACAAAACAGAATATCTTTTTGAAAACAACAAAATGTAAAACAAATTGAATTGGTTCAAAATCTTGGAATCAAGGTTGATACTTTCGTATGCTCAGATGATCCAGAAAATGAACAAAACATTAATTTAAGATTAAGCTTTTAACAATGAGATCGATATTCTCATATAAGCAGAGATTCTCCAAATCTTAATCAAAACCAAGAAAATAAATTTGAATTGGTTAAAGCTATAACAATCAGGTCGATACGTAAGTATACGCAGAGAATGTTTCAGCTATTAACTAAAACAAAAGAAAAACAAAATTTAGAATTTCTTTTAAAAATAAACACATGATCAAAACTAGTAACTTAAATGTTGTTCAAGAAACATTTTGTAAGATTAATCAACACTCATTCAGGACAAAGCTAAGCACTGTATTCTAAGCATCTGTTTCTCATAAAGCATAATCAAAATTTTGTCAAATGTTATCTCAACTAAGTTATAAACTTATTAACATATCATACTAAGTAATTGTAAATTCCCTTTATGTTTAATTTCTAGTATGATACAGATGTGCTTCCGATTGCTACAATGTACTATCATTTCTCATTTGGTCGAATCAGTTTCTCAGAATTTTAATTTTTTAATGTTTTTGTGTTTTTGATTTTTCAAATGTTTTTGAGTTTTTCAAAATTCCCCCCCCCCAAAACTAAAACACAAAATAAACAAAAACAATTAAAATATCTGATGTTAATTCAATAAAAATTGATTATGAAGGAAGTTGATTTGAAATGACCTCACCTATGACTCGATTGCCATTTAATTTGAGTAAATACTCCAAACGGTTTTTATCAAAAGCCTTGGTGAGAAGGTCTGCTCGTTGCTCATTTGTATGTATCTTCACCACATCAATAAGTTTCTTTTCATAGCAATCGCGTATGAAATGAAACCTAATGTCAATGTATTTAGAACATGAATGATACGCATGATTCTTTGTTATAGCAATAGTAGCCTCATTATCAACATGAATTGGGGTTGTAAGATAATTCAAATCATAGTCTCTCATCTGTTGCTGTATCCACAATACTTGTGAACAACAACTGGCAGCAGCTACATACTCAGGCTCACAAGTTGAAGTAGCCACAGATGTTTGCTTTTTACACTGCTAAGAAACTAATCGTTCCCCCAAAAATTGTGCACCACCAGTTGTGGATTTCACATCTGTCTTACATCCTCCATAATCGGAGTCACTGTAGGCATTGAAGGAAAAGTTATCATCCTTAGGATACCACAGACCGGTGTCTGGTGTACCCTTCAGATAACGAAGTATTCTCTTGACTGCAATCAGATGTGACACTTTAGGTTTTGATTGATATCTTGCACAGATACTTGTAGCAAATACAATATCTGGTCTTGAGGTAGTCAGATACATCAAACTTCCAATAATTCCACGATAAAGAGTAGGATCAATTATCTCCCCCTTAATATCTGGCTCAATCCCGTGATTAGGCTGAATAGGCGTGGAAATTGGTTTTGAATCAAGCATGGTAAACTGTTTTAACACATCTTGAATATACTTTGTCTGATGAATGAAAATTCCATCATCAGTTTGATCAATCTGTAAACCCAGAAAAAATTTGATATCTGACATTGCACTCATCTCAAATTTCTCAATCATCACCTCTTTGAACTCCAAACACATTTGTTCATTGGTAGATCCAAAAATAATATCATCCACATAGATATGAACAAGAAGAATGTCATTGCCCTTCTCCCGAAAGAACAAAGTTTTCTCAATCTGACCCCTATTGAACCCGTATTCGATAAGGTGAGTCGATAATGTCTCATACCAGGCACGCGGAGCCTGATGAAGACCATACAGTGCTTTGTCCAAGAGGTAAACATGATCCCGATGGATAGGATCCTCAAAGCCCGGTGGCTGACAAACATACACTGTTTCCTTCAAAGAGCCATACAGAAATGCAGATTTTACATCCAACTGAAAAACTTTAAACTACTTGTAAGCAGCAAAAGCAAGAAAAAGTCTAATTGCTTCCAGCCGCGCCACAGGTGCAAAAACTTCATCGTAATCAATTCCTTCAACTTGTTTAAAACCCTGAACCACTAAACGAGCTTTGTTTCTGACAATTACGCCTCTGTCATCTCGTTTACATCTCAGCACCCATCTAATACCAATCTTTTTCTCTCTTTTTGGCAAATCAACTAAATGCCAAACTCCCAACTTTTGATCTATATGATACCACTGTAGATTAGTTCTTGATCGATCAACGGAATCCTATTAACAATCAAATCTATGCGGAATCTAGAATTGATCTATATGAATCAAAGATACATAACCATTTATATAAACATCATTTCATTGATCAAAATAAACTGATTACAATGAAATTTGAACACACAGTTCAAAGCTCTCACACAGAGAAAACTCTATCTCACAGATTTGTCTCACACACCAAAACTCAAGAAGTGCCAAACCTGCTAGACAAACCTGCTATATAAACAAAACAAACAGTCGAACCTAGCCGAACACATAGGTTCGCCAGCCGAACCTTGAGGTTCCCTAGACGAACCTTTAGAACATAAGACTTAGGTTCGCCGAACATGCTTAGGTTCGTGGGCCAGACGAACCTTAGCAAAACCTATATAACTTATACAATTTTGGAAAGCAAACTATTACAAAAATGTCCTAATAGATGCTGAAGTGGTTGCCTCCGAATGTCATGAAGAAGATTCCGTTACGGAAGATGCGTCAAGACTTCTCGGACAGCTTCCGATGGTGGTATTATGATAGGAGGACTGCTGAGGCTGTGGTTGTGCTATGTAAAGACAACATATGGGATACTGTTCGTATCTTTGATCCCATGCGGCTGACTAATCTGTCACGATAAGACGTTTAGACTTTATTCAGATGTCAGATATTCTTTGATGTTATGGACATGGAGCAGGCGCTGTAGTATATGAGAGTCATCCATATATGCATGGTGTTTGGTATTCATGCCGGATCTGACTGGAAAGCTCTATCAGAAAAATATATGAAGAAAGGTGTTGATAAATAGGAACTAGGTCCAAGGGGGAGTTTGTTGATGCATGTGATGTCCCTAGTTCAGTATTTTGTATGTCTTGGATTGTATAAAGTTTATATCAGTAATGAAATTGACTTTTCTGTATTGTTCGTATATGTTTAATTGAGTTTAATATATGTAACTATGTTTGACTTTGACTATGATATAGACCCATTCGTGCGAATGGTTCCTAAGAATGAGTCCTTTCGCATGAATGAACGCCTAGCGAATGACTGAGGCGAACGAATGAGTCACTTGCATGACTCATTCGGTTGACCAGCCCATTCGGCTGAGCCTTTCGCCCGAATGAGTGCTTCGCACCACTCATTCGGCCGAATGAGCATAGTCTATATATAGAACTGCAAACAGAATGTTTTAATATCTCTTACATCATTTTCTCTGACCCTAAGCGCCCCAAGTCATTCCCCTAGGGTTTTGAGCCGCCTCCTCCTGTCCAAGTTCGATTCTCACCCCGTGGTGCTTCGATTTAGATCAAAACGTTGATTCCACATCGTCGGATTGCCACGGGCTTGGTGGTTTCGATTGGAAAACCCTTGAATAGGATTCCACACTATTCAAGGGCCTGTCGAGCATATTCCTTAAGGAACCGAGTTGTTTCCGAGGGTTTCTCAGGTCCTACAAAAACATTAAGGAATGAACTCATGGGACCTATTAGAACATGGGGTGTCAAATAAAGAACAATTATGGGTGACAAAGGTGTTAACCGGTTTTTCACTACATCGATATTAAAATTCTTTAAATAGAAAACTAAATCTATTTTCATTCTTTTAATATATGAATTGACGTTTAAACAAACAATTTAGTCTAAAAGATCTGGAATTATTAAAGAAAACCATGGGGTTACAATGTGAGGACCAATAAAGGTTTTAGGTGACCCTTTGGAGTGTTCGCCTATATCAAACTGTTCAACACTAAGGTTTTATGGAAACAAAGATGTCCTAAACCCTTTAAACACATAATCTTATACTTCAATAATTATAGGGAGTTAAATGAAAGTTAAACAAAAACATAGAGTTCATGGGTATTGAATTCAGTAATTTTGGGATCAATAATTTAAGCCTAATTAGTAAATTCCTCTCACGGTTAACTAATAATGATATTCAAAAATGAATGATCTTAGTTAGTAACCAACTCAAGAACGAACGAGATCAATGTTAACAAGGAATTTCTCAAGGACTTAGTGTTTAACCTAATCTGGTTAATCCAAGTTCTAACATGTTTAACTTATGTTTTCATAAGATAATTGATAATTTTATGAAATAAATTATAAATTATCATAGATTATTTTATTACAATATTTAAGGTAACTCAAAGGATTTTTCTAAAGTTAGATTGTTGTAATTTAATAAGATTTTATAAATGAGAAATTACTGAAGGATTATGACTTTTATTTTATAAAAATTTTGTAAATAAGGTTGAATAATAATTAGTCAAGGGTTAATTCGATCATAATAAATCAAATCAGGTATTGGAGCTACATAATCTACAACGAACGAGAGCGCATATTTCTTGGTTGATTCATTTGCATTGCAGCACAGGCGAGTTCATCTGTCCCTTTTCAAACTATTTTGTTTTACTGCGGGACTGGGAAACATGTCAAATGTTTTATATAAATGTTTCATATAATTGTTGTCATGTTTTATAAATTGCTTACTGTTTTCTGTTTATAAATTATTTATAAACTGTTATGAAATTGTTTACTCGTTATGCTCATACTGAAATCTTTACGATTTCATCTATGAACTATTATGATTGTATACTTTCTCAAACACTTACTTTCTCAAACAAATACTTATACAATTATTCAAATGTATACTTTTTTAAACGTAAACTTTCTTACACTCAAACAATTATTCAAAACTTATACTCAAAGCTATTACTCAAAACTGAGACTCAATGTTTTTATTCAATGTTCAATACTTATACTTTATGCTCAATGCTTGTACTCAATGTTCAATACTTTTAGTCAGTATTCAATACTCGCATTTGATGTTCATATTCAATACATATACTCAGTACTAAATAAGCTCTAAAACTTAAACATGTAACTAAGGGATTCTGGTGGGTAAACAGGTACATGTGCACATGGTATCGGAAGATCTTAAGTTTGAATAATAAGCATAAGGACTTCGTAAGACAGACTCATTGGCCCTCTCATACTTGCCATTCAGTGTTCTTCGTTGTCAGCACCTTGTAGGACAGACTAATTGGCCCACTCGTACTTGCCAATTAGTGTTCCTCATTGTCCATCCATGTTTTGCAACGGTGGCTAGGATGATTATGATACTATTAGTAGACCTTGTGTCTACTAACGGATATCCTCTAACGATGCACCGATGCAGACCGTTATACCCAAGATGCTTATGTGGATTGATACTGAATGCCATGTGTATTTAGTTGTCCTCCGATGCGAACTTAAAACTGTTTTCAAACTCTAAAAATTGGGGTGTTGATAGGGTGTGAAATGCTTAATTATTGCTAATAACAATATCATATGTGGCTCGGTATGTGGTGGGCTGGTGGTTGGGCTGGCGGTATGCTTGACCCTACGTATGTCCTATACATAAGCATATCTGGCCGGATAGGATAGGTGTCATTAGTGAGGTTAGGGTTGTCGCGCTAGTAGTAGAGGTGCACAAATCAGTTAACCGGCCGAAAACCGGTTTTGAAATAACCGAACTGGTTAACCGGTCAGAGGCTAGAAACAAGTTTTTTCTAATAACCGGTTTTTCAAGCTCAAAAACTGAAACCGTATAATAACCGAAACCGGTTAATCTATGCAAAGTTCATAAGTTGACATGTTTCACACCTAAAACTTAAAACAAGTAAAAAGATGGGCTATGAAGACTCACCTTGATTTATGAGCTAGTCTTTGCAATTAACTTATGCAAAGTTTGTAGTTTAAGCATTATCCAACACAATATACGTTATCCTATACAATTAACTCAAGTATAAGCTAATGTGCTTATGTTTTCTATGAAATTTCCTAATACAACTACAAATATTGTATTAGATTCCACATGTGAATGTTTATAACTTGATTTGTTCAAAAAAGATTTTTTATGTATAACCTTTAAGTATTTTAAGATTTATGCTTTAATCGTTTAAAGTTAAATTCATAGGTGTGACGTAGTGTTTGGCCTATCAATGAGTTTAAATAATAATACGAGTAATAATAATTATCTTTAATAATTCGAAGCAATTGTCTATAGTTCTTATATTAACCCAAAACAAATCAAATGTTAAAGAAATAAATAATGTATTGACTTGTTTGTAATGATATAATTTATACGTTATTATTCATATTTTTATAAAAACTACTTTATAAACTTTTTAAAATGTGAACGAGTTATTATTATTGTTGTTGTATGTATGTATAATAATTACTATTATTTAACAAACCATTTCTAAGTTTTTATAAAGTTTATCATAAACTTATTTTATAAGTTTTTTTTAAAAAAACTTTTAATTTGTTGTTTTTACAAAAATAAATTTCAAATTTCTTATTAATAAATCGAATTCCATAATATATGAGAATGTTACATAATATACCATGGTCCATGATTATTTGTGTTAAATGTCATTCTGTAATTTTATTAAGCACGGTCCGTAATTTTATATGGATGGTAATGCCCTTACCCAGATGACGCATGCCAAATTCTTGTTACTTTTAACGCTTGTCACGGTTTTTGCCCTTTGTATGTTAACCATCCCAAATATATATATATATATATATGTATGTATATATTATAAATTGTCACACTCAACTGATAGACGGAATACGGGGCGTGATTGTAATTGTTAAATAACTCATGGTTCCACTTTTAAATTTCAATAACTTCAACATGGATATGAAATATTTTGTGACAATTGCATTTGAGAATTACGTCATCTAGGACGTAAGCACATCTGGTCGTGCTTGAAATCCATGTTGATTTAGCCATTTTAATTGTTAGATGTTGATAGTATGTGAAAAATGGGGAACATAGGCGAAAACCGTGCGCGAAACGGAGTTCCGGATTGTCCGGAATCGTAAAACGAAGAAAAGTACAAAAATGTCAAAGTCAAACGAGACAGGCGGTATGCCTAGCCCCAGCCTTCCACGCTAGGTGGTACGCGCGGGTGCAAAAATATCTGAGCCTTTAAAGGCCTCGCGCGGTACGCCTAGCCTATGGCGGTTTGAAAAATGAGTTTTCTTCATCAAATTTCATGCAATTCGAACTTATCTTCAAATTTTCGAACACCGGCTCCAGAAAACTCAATCAGACGACCATTTTAGCTACAAAATTCAATTGTGAAGCCATCCAAATGCACGGATAGCACCAGGAAACATACCTACAAGTTCTGATCGTTGTTCTACAGCTGAGAATCCGTCTGACTAGGTAACAGTTCGTTTTAACCTTCTAATTTGATAATGGTTGATTAGATCTTGTTTTTGAACGTAATGGTATAGTTAGGGTTGTTGATTATTGCCTGTATGATGGCTAGGATCGATTATAAACAAAGAACTTGATGTGTTAACGGGTAAATCCTTGTTTTGATCCCTTGTAATGCCCAATTTTCTTGAAACTATAACAATGGTTATAATGATTTAAATGATTTGATTGTGACAATTTATGTGATTAGTTTGATTAATCTTTGAAATGCATGGTTAAATCCAAGTGTTTTGAACTAATCACAATCATTAACATACACATTGGAATGATTATCTCATGTTTATGATAACAGTCACATTAGTGCGTTAAACATGGTTATTAAACCTATTTCAGTGTCACTTTAAGATGTTTCATGATATTTGGGTAATCAATAACAAGGATTGATCATTCTTAAGCCATAAATCCATCTAGAAACTGTTTCACCACTATAATCAACAACATTAACTATCTGGTTATCTGGGATTATTCTGATCAATCAAACGTGTCATCAACCTTTTATTAGGAACCTGAATCAGTATAGGTTCCTACATTGTCATACATTGTATGATATGACCTTAAATTAATTAATTATAAACCTAATATCGGTTTGATGACTTTTAAGGCGATGTCTTTGACATTGAACATTCAGAAAGATTTAATCAGTAAGTTAAAACATAAATAACTTATTAAACATAAAGTAATGCAGAATTTAGCTACAATTACTATACTGCGTGTGATTTCACTACTCTTTTGACTTCAGGTGAGTTTCGTACAAACCTTCTCTTTTTAATGTTTTATAAACACCGGGGTATTACTGTAGAATTTTTCTTGATCATATGATATGTATCACTGTTATCTGTGTGATTGCATGTGATTTGTTGAGAAGTTGTGGATTTAATGGGATTTTGCCTGTAAAACAGAACTCTATCACAAAACTTAAAAGTCCTCATTCCTTGAACTGTATCTAGTGAACCCATGTGGGGCCGAACAGAAAACAATGATAGTACTATCAGCTAACAACCCATTTGCCGGGAGCTTGCAACTCCCCTTGGTGTAAATGTTTGTTATCTGTTTCTAGAACTTCTTAATGTAGTGATAGACATTAAGACAATGAGGCACTAAGATATTTACCGACGGGTAGTATCTTCATTGAACGAGAACATAGTAGTTTGAAAGGAACTAGATACGGGTCCCATGGTTATCTTGAACTGAACATTTTGAAAACTTTCATATCATATCGTATTGTTGAACTTGAACTTTACGAACTCACAGGCTTTGTGCTGATCTTTCAAACTCAAACGTTTTTGCAGGAAGATAGTGACCAACGGTGAGACTGCACTTTCAAACACTTGTAATTAAATAAGTCGGATTGTGTAATAAACTCATTTTGTAAACTGTAAGTGTGATTGTGAATGACGAAACCTTGTAATGTAATTACTTTAAGTTAATCTGTGTGTTGTGATACCGGATCAAGTAAGTCACACCTTATCTATGAGACATCACCACTATGCTTCCACAACCTTATCAGAGTGACGAATGACATCATCTCAGGTGATGAGAGGTGGGGGGGTGTGACAGGGTGGTATCAGAGCCACAGGTTATAGAATTTAGGTGGATTTAAATACCTAGAGTATAACCATAGGCTCGTATAGTGACACAGAGAGCACCGAACATAACTAATGAACAAAACTTATTTTGAATTAAGCCAGTATAATCAGGTGGTATGAATTCCAGTTATGAGTGGCTAGCATAACTGAAATTCCTAACACGTATGCATTCTAGTGAATTTCAATTCAAGCACAACAATAATAACTATAAGGACAAGTAGCTGCTTTGTGATAGGAAGAGATATCATATCATGTTTATGTTGAATATTATTATTGAATATTTATCTCATGGTACTGATCTGGAATCTGTGTATACAGTGATGGCTGATCCCGACGTATGATATATCTACCATCGATTTCCCTATGTTATACTTGACGATACCCCTAGTTCGAGCTCTGGTTCAGACTAAGACCCATCAGAGGCTTCGTCTGCAGCATCCCAGGGGGTACCCTTAGTACCTCAGACACCACCACCACCACCATCAGGTTCACAGGGACATTCTTAGCCGCATGCTAAGAATGCCTCTGCAGGTAGACGAGAGAGGTCATCCCCTCAGCGAGTCCCAGTTTGGGATGGGTTGAGGCGCATGCGGGGTCAGGCCTGCAAGACCATGGGATTGCCTCCCAGGCACCAGATGGCATCGAGAGATGAGCCTCTTGTTATACATGAGGTGGGAGAATCCTCCCACCAAGCCGAGCTCCGAGCCTAGTTACAGCAGGTTTCTTAGGACCTGCAAGGTGCACGACAGGATTTGCAGCAGCAGCGTGCCACCTTAGAGGATACTCGTACTACGGTACTAGATATCCTTACATCACACCTGACTTTTATGGAGCAGGTGAATGCATTGGACACCGATACTCGGGCTTGGAGAGTCACAGTGGAGGATCGTTTACGGAGGACATGGAGACACGCGGTTATTGTTGCATTCTGGCAGCAGATAGAGGTGATGAGGGCGGGGATAGTGAGAGTGAGGGAGTTCATAGATTGGTTTGGGATGGTGAGTATCGAGACTAGGATGATGGTGTTGGCTGTAGTTATGGCAGCTGTAGCCATGATCTTTGCATGCTTGTCGTATTTCTTACGATAAGTATGTTCAGGAGGTGATTATTTTTGGGACTTACATTGTGAATACCATTAGTTAGTCGGATAGGTTGAGGGCATGGATTGTATGGGGATCTTTTTGGATATGTGCCATAGATCCAGTGGGTTGGGTTAGGGTCGTTTGTATAGTTCGAATGGCACTTTTTGTATAAAACGGTGGTATAATAGTAATAACATGTTTCTCTTTTTGTATATCGGTTATCTTGTGTGTGATGTGTAGATGTGATGTGTGAACTGTGTGTCAATATCAAACTTGTATGAACATTTCTGTGTGAGAACATATCTATTGCCTGTGTGACAACGTATCAAAGAACTGTATGAGAACATTTCTGTTGAGAACATATCTATTGCATGTGTGGCAACGTATCAAAGAACTATATGAGAACATTTCTGTGTGAGAACATATTGGTGTCTAGTATGATAATATATCGAAAACATGTGTAATAATATATCTATATTACAATGCTGTGAGCTATGTAATACTTTAACATGTTTTTGAATTAACATGACAGAGTATAACTACAAACATCGATATGGTTATTGTGTACTGAGAACATATCTAGATCTTTTCAACGTAGTTATACTATATTTCTTATAGTCACATTTCAACATAAAAATTTTCAGTACAACTGAATATGATTGAATTTATGTGATCAAACGAGTTATATTTTTAATATTCTTGAACTGACCTGAGTTTGTCTGCATGTGAGCAGAACAATGGCTCCGAAAAGAGATTGACCAGCCAAGAAAGCTGTCAGGAATGTTACTAACTCTGAATCGAACCAAGTCCCACCTGTGAACATAGAATCAAATCCGGACCCGCATATTAATCCGGAAATCAATATGGTTCCACCTGTAAACCCTGAAGTGAACACGGTTCCACCTGCGGGTGCAAGTGGATCTGAACTGAAAGAAGCAATGATAGCCCGAATTGTGAAAGAACATCTATCTGCTTGTGGTGTTTTGACACAACACCAACCACATATCACTGCGGGTTCTGGTGGGGACCATGATTACACTGAACACAATGCTACCGGAGGTCATACAGAAACCCATCATACCACCGGTACAGCAACAACGAAAGCAACTGTTCCTGATCCACCACAGCAAGGATGTACTTGTAAGTACTTTGCTTCTTGCAACCCTCCTACTTTCACGAGTAAAGAAGGAGCGACTAGACACTTGAAGTGGATCGAGGAAATGGAAACAAACTCAAGATCAACTAGTGTTAGGCGGAGCGTAAGGTGTCTTATGCTGCTTGTTCTCTGAAAGACTCAGCTCTAACCTGGTGGAATACCCAGGCAAAAACCTTGGGCTCAGCTATAGTCGACTCGATGGGCTGGAATGAATTTAAAACTCTGATTATGTCAGAGTACTGCCCAATCACTGAAATTCAAAAACTCCAGGAGGAATTCTGGAATCATTCTATGGTCGGTGCTGATTGTTTAGCTTATACCGATCGTTTTCATGAACTCACTTGTCTACTTCCCAATATGTTTCCTACAGAAGCAGTGTTGATTGAGAAGTACATTAAAGGGTTAGTTCCCCAGATTTGGGGAATGGTGACTGCAGCTGAACCTACAACTCTTAAACGTACAATCTTGTTGACCACTAAGCTTACCGATGAGGCGGTAAGGAGTGGTACCTTGTCTACAAAAACTCAGACGGCGGTGGGCCGTAGTTATGTTGGTATCTCGAATGTTTCAAACGGTACCAAAAGAAAGTGGTTTGGCAAGACCAAAACGAAAGCTCCGGTTAACCAACTGTGAAGAGCTATGGTGCAACTGTTCCTGAGAGGAAAACTTACACTGGGCAGGCGCCCAAATTCAACAAGTGTCCATATCATCACACATGACCATGTCCTGTTTTTCTGAACTGTAATCGAGTAGGACACTACGCTAGATATTGTAACTTTCCTGCTCGACTACCAAATCAAGCACCAAGACAAAGCACTCAAACAAACCGATCATGCTTCAAGTGTGGAAGCCCTGACCATTTCATGAGAAACTGTCCGAACAATAACACCAATCCAGGAAATGAAGCTAGGGGGAGGGCTTTTTAGTTTGGTGCAGCCGAGGCAAGGCATGATGCGAACATTGTCGCGGGTACGTTTCTTCTTAATAACCTATACGCATCAGTTCTGTTCAATACATGAGAAAATAAGAGTTTTATCTCTCCTGAATTTGCATCATTATTCTCATTGCCTACGGTAGATCTAGAAATTCCTTATGTCATTGAACTTGCTAATGGCAAGTTAATCAAAACTAACAATTTCATTCAAGGATGTTCCTTGAATCTGAACGATCACCTTTTTAATATCAATTTACTTCCTATTGAGCTTGGGAGCTTTAATATCGTTTTCGGTATGGACTGGCTTTCTGATAGCCAAGCTGAAGTTATGTGTCAAAACAAGGTGATCCGTATTCCATTACCGTCAGGTAATACACTGATAGTTCAGGGAGAACGAGCTGGTAGAAAACTTTGTATCATATCTTGTATGCAAACTCAAAAATGCTTACGGAAAGTTTGTCAAGCCTTTCCAGCACATGTAATTGAGAAGTGTTCTCTACAAAAACGTATCGAAGATATTCCGGTAATCAAGGATTTTCCTGAAGTTTTTCGTGAGGATATATCAGGATTACCTCCAGTGAGACAAGTTGATTTCGTATTGACTTGACTCCAGGTGCAACACCTGTAGCTAAAGCTCCTTATCGTTTAGAACCTTCCGAAATGCAAGAGCTTTCAGGTCAACTGCATGAACTATTAGATAAATGTTTTATCATACCTAGTTTCTCACCCTGGGGAGCACCAATTCTTTTTGTGAAAAAGAAGCATGGTTCATTCAGGATGTGTATTGACTACAGGGAACTAAATAAATTGACAATCAAAAACTGTTATCCATTACCACGTACAGATGATCTGTTTGATCAATTACAAGGCGCTACTTATTTTTCGAAAATCGATTTAAGATCCGGATATCATCAGTTACGAATTCATGATGATGATGTTCCTAAAACTGCTTTCACAACTCGATACGAACATTACGAATTTTTAGTAATGCCATTTGGATTAACGAATGCACCTGCAGTTTTCATGGATATGAGGAATCGAGTTTGTAGGCCTTATTTGGATAAATTTGTGATTGTGTTTATTGATGACATTCTTATTTATTCTCGAAACCAACAAGAACATGCTCAACACTTGAAATTGATCTTAGAACTTTTGGCACGTGAGAAATTATATGCCAAATTCTCAAAGTGTGAATTTTGGTTACGAGAACTTAAGTTTCTTGGTCATGTAGTGAATGAAAACGGTATGCAAGTGGATCCTAGTAAGATCGAAGCTGTGAAACAATGGGAGACACCACGAACCCCAACTGAAATATGATAATTCTTAGGACTGGCAGGTTGTTATCGCCGATTTATCAAAAACTTTTCAAAGATAGCCTTGCCACTAACCACATTGACACAGAAAATCAATCGTTTATATGGGGTTCCCAACAGGAGGAGGCCTTCCAACTGTTGAAACACAAACTCTGCAATGCACCTATCTTGGCATTACCGAAAGGTACGGATAATTTCACAGTGTACTGTGATGCATCTCATCAAGGTCTTGGGTGTGTGTTAATGCAGAATGATAAGGTAATTGCTTACGCTTCTTGACAAATGAAAGTACACAAAAAGAATTATACCACTCATGATCTAGAACTTGGTGCAGTGGTGTTTGCACTCAAGATTTGGAGACACTATCTATACGGAACCAAGTGTATTAAGTCTTCAACACATTCTAGATCAGAAAATGCTGGACATGCGACAAAGGCGGTGGGTGGAACTTCTAAACGACTATGACTGTGAAATTCGTTATCACCCAGGCAAAGCAAATGTCATAGCCGATGCCTTGAGTCACAAGGAACGAGTCAAACCTTTACGTGTGAAAGCATTAGGGATGACTATTCAAACCAATCTAATTCCTCAGATTAGAGAAGCTCAGCAACAAGCTTTACAAGCAACGAACTACCCTGCTAAGGAACTAAGAGGAATAGACAAACAACTCGAAACCAAGACTGAAGGAGTGTTGTATTTCACAAGCCGAATTTAGGTTCCTTTTTTCGGTAACTCTAGAACAATCATCTTGGATGAGGCGCACAAATCAAGGTATTCTATTCATCTAGGTGCTTATAAAATGTATAAAGATCTTAGAGATTTTTACCGGTGGCCTGGAATGAAGAAACACATAGCAGAATACGTGGATCGATGCTTAACATGTCTTAAAGTTAAGGTTGAACATCAACGACCTTCTGGGTTACTGCAACAACCTGAGATTCCCATGTGGAAATGGGATCAGATCTGTATGGATTTCATTACTAAACTACCCAGAACATCACGTAATCATGACTCTATATGGGTTATTGTTGATCGCCTTACTAAATCTGCGCATTTCTTACTCATCAGAGAAGATTACTCCATGGATCGACTCGCTAAACTTTATGTTAATGAGATTGTATCTCGACATGGAGTACCAATCTCTATCATTTCTGACAGAGATAGTCAATTTGCGTCACAATTCTGGCAAACTCTTCAGAATGCTCTGGGCACACAAATCAATATGAGCACATGTTATCATCCGCAAACGAACGGGAAAACTGAACGAACGAATCAAACTCTTGAAGACATGCTCAAGAGCTGTGTGATTGATTTTGGAGGTAGCTGGGATATCCATCTTCCACTTGTGGAATTTTCATACAATAACAGCTACCATACTAGCATTCAATGCGCTCCATTTGAGGCACTTTATGGACGCAAGTGTAGATCACCTATCTGTTGGTCAGAGGTAGGTGAAAGTCAGATCATAGGCCAAGAATTCATTCAAGAAACTACTAATAAGATCGCACTCATTCAAGAACGAATTAAAGCTGCTCGCGATCGTCAAAAGAGTTATGCTGATAATCGTTGTAGACCTCTAGAATTCCAAATAGGTGATCGAGTAGTGCTGAAAGTTTCACCTTGGAAGGGCATTTTCAGATTTGGAAAGCGAGATAAATTCTCACCAAGAATTGTAGGACCATTCAAAATTCTAGAACGAATTGGATCGGTAGCCTACAGACTTGAGTTACCTTCCGAACTTAGTAACATTCATGACATTTTTCACGTATCAAATTTGAAGAAATTCCTGGCCAACGAATCATTGATCGTACCTCTTGAAGAAATCCAGATTGATGAAAAACTTAAGTTCAGTGAAGAACCAGTAGAGGTGATGGATCGAGAGGTTAAAGTATTAAAATGCAGTCGCATACCAATTGTTAAAGTTCGATGGAATTTACAACTTGGATCAGAGTATACATGGGAACGCGAAGATCAAATGAAAGCAAAATATCCACACCTGTTCTAATGAACGATTGTCATCAGGTAAGTCTTCACTAAATTTCGGCTCGAAATTTCTTTAACAGGAGGAGACTGTGACAATTACATTTGAGAATTACGTCATCAAGGACGTGAGCACTTTTGTTCGTTCTTGAAATCCACTTTGATTTAGCCATTGTAATTATTACAGGTTGATAGTATGTGAGAAACGGGGAACATAGGCGAAAACCGTGCGCGAAACAGAGTTCCGGATTGTTCGGAATCGCAAAACGAAGAAAAGTACAAAAATGTCAAAGTCAAACGAGCCAGGCGGTATGCCTAGCCCCAGCCTTCCACCCTAGGCGGTACGCGTGGGTGCAAATATATCTGAGCTTTTAAAGGCCTCGCGCGGTACGCCTGGAGTCAACCAGCCACGCTAGGTGGTACGCCTAGCCTATGGCGGTTTGAAAAATGAGTTTTCTTCATCAGATTTTATGCAATTCGAACTTATCTTCAAATTTTCGAACACCAACTCCAGAAATCTCAATCTGACGACCATTTTAGCTCCAAAATTCAATTGTGAAGCCATCCAAACGCACAGATAGCACCAGGTAACGTACCTACAAGTTCTGATCGTTGTTCTACTGCTGAAAATCCGTCTGATTAGGTAACGGTTCGTTTTAACCTTCTAGTTTGATAATGGTTGATTAGATCTTGTTTTTGAACGTAATGGTATGGTTAGAGTTGTTGATTATTTCCTAGGTGATGGCTAGGATTGATTATAAACAAAGAACTTGATGTGTTAACGGGTAAATCCTTGTTTTGATCCTTTGTAATGCTCGGTTTTCATGAAACTATAACAATGGCCATAATGGTTTAAACCCTTTGATTGTGATAATGTATGTGATTAGTTTGATTAATCTTTGAAATGCAAGGTTAAATCCAAGTGTTTCAAACTAATCACAATCATTAACATACTCATTGGAATGATTATTTGATGTTTATGATAATAGTCAGATTAGTATGTTAAACATGATTATTAAACCTATTCCAATGTCACATTATGATGTTTCATGATATTTGGGTAATCAATAACAAGCCTTGATCATTCTTAAGCCATAAATCCATCGAGAAACTGTTTCAGCACTATAATCAACAACATTAACTATCTGGTTATCTGGGATTATTCTGATCAATCAAACGTGTCATCAACCTTGTATTAGGAACCTGAATCAGTATAGGTTCTTTCATTGTCATACATTGTATGATATGACCTTAAATTAATTAATTAAAACCAAATATCGTTTAGATGACTTTTAAGGCGATGTCTTTGACATTGAACGTTCAGAAAGATCTATTCAGTAAGTTAAAACATAAATAACTTATTAAACATAAAGTAATGCAAAATTTAGCTACCATTACTATTCTGCGTGTGATTTCACTACTCTTTTGACTTCAGGTGAGTTTCATACAACCCTTCTCTTTTTAATGTTTTTTTATAAACACCGGGGTATTATTGTGGAACTTTTCTTGAACATATGATATGTATCACTGTTATCTGTGTGATTACATGTGATTTGTTGAGAAGTTGTGGATTTCATGGGATTTTGCCTGTAAAACAGAACTCTATCACAGAACTGAAAAGTCCTCATTCCTTGAACTGTATCTAGTGAACCCATGTGGGGCCGAACAGAAAACAATGATAGTACTATCGGCTGACAACCCATTTTTCGGGAGCTTGCAACTCCCCTTGGTGTAAATTTTTGTTATCTGTTTCCAGAAATTCTTAATGTAGTGATAGACATTAAGACAATGAGACACTAAGATATTTACCGACAGGTAGTATCTTCATAGAACGCGAACAGAGTAGTCCGAAAGGAACTAGATACGGGTCCTATGGTTATCTTGAACTGAACATTTTGAGAACTTGCATATCATATCATATTGGTGAACTTGAACTTTACAAACTCACCAGCTTTGTGCTGATCTTTCAAACTCTAACATTTTTGCAGGAAGACAGTGACCAACGGTGATACTGCACTTTCAAACACTTGTAATTAAATAAGTTAAAATCATTTTGTAAACTGTAAGTGTGATTGTGATTGACGAAACCTTGTAATGTAATTACTATAAGTTAATCTATGTGTTGTGATACTGGATCAAGTAAGTCACACCTCATCTCTGAGACATCGCCACTATGCTTCCGTAACCTTATCAGAGTGACGAATGACATCATCTCAAGTGACGAGAGGAGGGGTGTGACATATTTCATTCAAAAACCAACAAGAAAAGTGCAAGCATTCAATTCCAACATTACTTTCAGTTCTCAGGATCTTACGAAGAAAGGCTTAAGATCGTACTAAACACAATCCTATGTTATGAGTGAAGGATAGAAAACTTAAATAACATAAATTGTTTTATCTTTGGAATATGTCTAGCAATATGTAAAATAAATTTTGATCAATTATTTTGATAGTTGGTTAAAACTCATACAAGTATAGATAAAGGTTCATAAGAAAGGAACTTATTTTATAGAAAAAAAATTCATACTAACCAATAAATTTAAAAAAGAATCCTTAATTTTTTATAATAAGGTTATAAATATTATAATTTTTTTCATAAAAATATGTTGATCATGAAGTTACGTATATGTAACAAAAAATGTTCCGCATGTAACTTATAAATATAAAGTTACATATAAGTAACCGGTATCCGTAACATACAAGTTATATATATATGTAATAAACTAAAATACATATTTTTTTTAGTTTTCTTTTTGTTTCTTTTTCACATTTCTTATCTTATAATAAAACTAAATTAAAATGAAAAAATGAAAAAATTAATTGTTAATAATTGTAATTAGTTTTCTCAAAAATGATGGTTTCTAAGATATTAAATATATGTATAAGATATTATATATAGGGAGAGGATCAAATGTTAACCCATGTTTATTGCGTTAACCGAATAACTACATCTTATTACTTTGGGGCCCACATTAAAATAAATCTAAAGGAGAAGGTTTTTTCTTTTTTTTTTTAATTAACGTAGGGCCCACTTACATTAATAAATACACCTTTAGATTACTTTAATGTGGGCCCCAAATTAATAAGATGTAGCTATTCGGTTATCACAATAAGGAAGAGTTAACATTCGATCCATCCCTATTATATATATTATGATCATTTGAAAACCATTAGAAAAACGAAAAACTCATTAACTGTAATCTAATAGATAATATAAAAGTTTAGTGTATAAGATTGTGTCATGCGTCATTATATATATTTTAATAAAGAAGGGTATTTAAGTTCATTTTGAACCACATCAAAAAGATTGAATTAATATGGTGGTGTCATGTGTCAACTTCTAATATAGTTTAATAAATCTAATTTTTAATTAAAGTTTACTTCCTATTTTTATACATTAATAGCTTTTTATACCGAATTCAAAACTAGTTGTTAAATAAAAGTTATAAAGAAATTAGCCAAAACCGTCCCTGCCTGGGGTCGAACTCGCGACCTAAGGCAAATCAAAGCTTAACACGCGTGGGTTTACCATCTGAACCGGAGCCTCGCCCACGAAATAAAATGCGATTTAATTAGTTTTAATAGCTCTTTCGATTTCATCCCAAATCAGTTTTATAACCATAAACCCTAGCTTTGATCTCGTCCAAATTCAGTCGAATTCGAATCCGATTTTAATCAAAATCATATGGCTATTACTCGTGATCTCAATGCGAATATAAAGTAGTATAGAATAAAACCCGGGTGCTTGATTTTTATGACTTGAAGAGTTTTTGAGATTGTTTCGAATATAACTTTTCGTAGAGTTATAATGAACGAATGGGTAGCTTTAATTTGACTTTTATACTTGTTTAGATAGTTTTTGAATTCGTGATCAACTACGGATGTTTAGGAGTCGTTTTCGTATGAACTTGGCTTTAAATCGATAAATTGGGGGTTTATCCTGATCCATTAATTGTCGAGTTTGAAGGCTGGGTCGTTGATGGGTCAATCGAGTATCCATGGGAGAAGGGCTTGGGAAGAAGGTGATAATAAGTTTGGGTCCTTAGCAGATTTAGTCCCTCACCTTTTCCTTTCTAATATTACTTAACATTCTTGGTAGTTCTAGTTCCTACAGTTTATTCATAAAATGTTTATATAAAATATTTTGTAAAATTTAATCATTTATATTTATAAAGTTTATATAATTTATCAAAGATCTCAAACATTTGTATAAATATAAGATTTATACATCTTGATAATGCTTTGACATAATTTATACCTTATTATTCATATTTGTATAAAAACTACTTTATAAACTTTTAAAATGTGAAAGAGTTATTATTATTGTTGTTGTATGTATGTATTATAATTATTATTATTATTATTTAACAAACCATTTCTAAATTTTTATAAAGTTTATTATAAACTTATTTTCTAAGTTTTTTAAAAAAACTTTTAATTTGTTGTTTTTACAAAAATAAATTTCAAATTTCTTATTAATAAATTGAATTCCATAATTTATGAGAATGTTACAGTCTCTACTTTTGGGAATTTCATCCTGAAATTAAGAAGAAGTGCCGGTGAATAAATATAGGATTTGGAATTTGAAAATTTTCTACTGAAGGTTGATAAATAATGTATTCATGTTTTAAGTTTACATTTCAATTTTTTTAATTTAACAATGGTTTAGTTGTCTTGATATGGAGAACTACTACAACCATTGATTAAGTTGGTGAAAATTTATACACACACAAACCAACCAAGGAAAGGATAACTTGTAATAACAAACCAACTGAGATAACTGCTTTAGTAGTTTACCCTACTGTTTGGAATCTTAGGTCTTTAGAATTATGCTAGTCTACTCATGCAAATGGAGAGAAAATCCCTTAGTATGCAAGACACAATTGATCAACCAATAGTTTTCACTATGATTGCCTTTCTTGTTGATATACGCAATTTATGAATCCTAACATTGGTCAAGCTTTCGGTTCTACTCACAAAGTACTGTTGGTGCTTATGTATAGGGTATACCGCAGCCAACCCACCACACCACCGCTACTTTGAAAGTATACCAATCACATACCAATACTAACACAACTTTACATATGTTTAACTTAGATTTGAAATTCGTATACTTTGTTTATGGTTTATATGTAGTTGAACATACAAATATGTTTCAATTTTTCAAGCATTATTTTGGTTGGATTTAGGTTTTACATTCAATGTTTACTACAATTGTGCCCTTTGTCTCATATTCGTAGGATTTACATGTACTGCAAATTCTCGTTCCGTGTACACCTGAAACAGAAATTTACCTTGCATGTTTACCCTTTATGATTATGGTACACAACTGAGTGGATACAAGTTTCGTTAGTAATATGGGACCCCTAAGGTTCACTGTTCATCCAAGTATAATATGGTTAATGTTGATAGAGATATTGGCAAACGCTTTTACGTTAAATGGTTTATCTAATCTAGTTCATATTTTACCAAGTAAAGCCTCAAATTCATCAAATGCAGAACTCCTACCAACACTAAAGTCAATTAAAACATAAGAATAACATCATTGATCGAGAACACACCATTTACAGCGTCCTGATTTCCTGATCATCTTAGACATTTAGTTGAAAATTTCGAGCACGAGCTCCCTTTTGGTTATTGCCCGCAAGCCTTGGGCATTGGTTTCTGAAATGGTTAGGGTCGCCATATTCGAAGCAGGCCCTTCCATTTGCTATGACAAGGATGGTAGGTGCAACAGGTTGGTGGTTCATTTGTTGTGCAAGTTGGGTTTGATTATCATGTTGCACTAGAGGTCCATTTCGACATGTTTGGGCAAAATGACCATACGTCCCACATACGATGCAAACACGAAAAGGTCGATTTTGAGGGTGATGCAAGATACAAGTGTTGCAGAGGGGTTGAGACCCCGCAGAGGGTTTCTTTTTTATGTTTAGTAGGGCTTGTTGATTCAAGGTTACAACAGGGATAACAGGGGCCAGAGCAAAATTTTGGCCATTTTGCTTATGTTTGTTGGACTTTGCAGTATTGGAAGATTCAGAGTTGGCGTCCTTAGAAGGCTCATTAGTAGCAGACTTGGCCTCCACCTTTTTAACTCCCTTTTTTGTTAAGGTACCATCCCTAAGATGGTTATCAGTTAGGGTAGCAGCTAAACGAATTGCATCTTCCAATGTGGCAGGTTTGCTCCCAAAAGTGGCATCTTGAATCTGCATCAGCAGGTCACCAATGTACTTTTCGATAGCTCCAGAAAGTGGAGTAACCATATGAGGCACCAAAAGACAGTTCATGAAAACAGTTTGTGTACTCCAGATTTTCTCCACTTTCTTGTTTATGATCCCAAAACTCAGACTCGAGTTTCCTCATTTCGTTGCGAGGAAAAAACTCGTCAATCATTATTTGTTTGGTTTCACTCCAAGTCAAGGCCATCGCAGTTTCAGCACCCATAGTCCTTTTCTCTCTATTCCACGAAGTTAATGTCCTCTTTTGAAGTACACTAGTAGCATAGAAAACTTTCAGATTTTCAGGGCAATTACTATGCAAAAGTGTGCTTTCCATGCTTTCAAGCCACTGAAGCAGTCAAGTGGCTCCTTCAGATCCAAGAAACATGGTAGGATGACATGAGTTCAAATGCTTGAAGGTGCAAGTTTGGTTTGCACCCTCACCATTCCTATTATTGTTTTGAACCCCTATTGGATTGATTGAGCTGGGTCACAAGGTCAGGTAGAACTATGGCTATTTGCTGAGGAATGATAGCAGCCAATTCTTGTATATTGGGGTTGGTGGTGTTATTGGCATTGGTGGTATTTGTGTTATTAGCATTGGTAGTATTGGTGTTATTGTATTGGTAGTATTGGAGTTATTGTCATGGGTAGTGCTTGTGTTGTTGTTGACATTGTTGTTATTGGTGGTATCATTGCCATTGTTGTTGGCATCGTTAGCATTTGTTGACTTTAGCTTTGTTGGTGTTGTTGGCAATGCTGCGACGAGGAGGCATGATTCTACAAGAGTTCAAGTAAAAAGGATGAGAATTTATACAACTCAAAGAGTCCAAAATAAGGAAGTTAGAGTTGAAATGTGTAACATCGGTGCCGGAACAGTAGTTCGGAATATTAGGAATGTACTGTAGATACTTGTACGGAAACTACTTGTATAATATTTTGTGTTAATATTATGTGGAATAGTTATGCAAATAATGTAGAAACTCAATACTGACAAACAACACACACAGACCCAATACTGACATGATTCAAAAAGCTAAACTATGAAAGGATACCATATGTGATTGTTAGTTAGGATATTATTATGTATAAACGTATGCGAGGATAACCAAACTAAAACTATATTAGATGTCGTTACTAGAATATTAAACTAACAGTATATTTGTGTGGGTGACGATTCACACAAATATATTTGTAAGGTTAACTTTCTGAATGATGTCTTATGATTAGAAAATCAACTCGGAAAGTAAATTTTCGTCGTGTTCGAACGAGTGACCATTCGTATAAATACGCGCGAAAACGATACGATCCGGTGAAACAATAAAAATAAACTTTTTTGAAATTTTAAAAATAAATAAAATATATTTAGTTAAATTATTAGGAATTACCACCTAAAATAATTTAGAAATATCTATTTTTATAACGTTACGTAAAGTTACGCGAACTTCCGAAAACAACACGTTAAAACGAAACCGAACACACCTGAACACCTCGGACTATAAAAGCCCTCAATTGCTCACCTTCCCGCTCATAAATGAAGATTTCACCCTCTCTCCTCCCCCATTCCTGGTTTCACTCTCTCTACTCTCTCACTACCTTCAAACCACCATAACTTACCCAATACTCCACAAAATCGACGTTCTAGTAGTCAAAACGATCGTGGAAACAAGGAGAATACATAATTACAAAGGATCGTGAATCAAGCTGGATTGATCGCAGTTCTAGTGAGAAGGTGCTGCACTGTTAGGGTTTCTCATTTTTCAGCTTTTGATATTGTAAACCGGTTTTGGCACTTCAAAACTGTTAGGGAATGCAGATAAATGGCTTAGGAACTCTTGGCACAACTTGATTTGAGGTTTAGGATGGTCGAAGATAGCTGGGTTTCTTGAAAAATGCAATATCGATGCAAGAAACCTTCAAACACATAGTATCGATGCTGTTGGGATGGTGCAGTCCAAAATCCATCGACATTAACAGAATCGATGGTCTAATCTTGATGGCATCATGTCGATATTACTAGGGTCGAAGGTCTCCAAGGATGCAAGTTTGAAGGACCATCGATATTAGTAGTATCGATGGCCCAAGGGCTGTTTAAAGTGAACGTGTCGATACTATAATATCAGCAGGAAGAATCTTGTGTTGCCATCGATATTAGCCAATTTTATGCCATCGATATTAGCTGGGGATTTTCGATATTGATACCTAAGTCTCATCCAAGTAATTTAAACTTGGAATGAGCTGATAAGGATAAAAAATGAAGACATAGGAGTGTATTGAACATGATGGGGTCGAGTAAAGCTCATTAGGGTTTGTCAAAGGGTTAACTGAGTTGATCAGCATCGATACTAATGCTTTAGCCAAAAACTAACATGTTAAAACCTACTAACTTAATAACAAATATTTTATAAACAACTTAAGGCCAAGAATAATGAAATTCAAGAATGAAACAAGGGAGTTAAGGTTGATAGAATCGGCTCAGGGTTATTGTATGTAATCATGTGTTGCATGAACCACTAGCCTTCGATATTATCATAACCGTTATTGATATTAATCTTGGATTAGTAAATCCAATGAGATTAATGTGAAGGACTTCATTTCTTAAATACTCAAAAGACTAAGTCAAGAATACAAGAAAGCAATGAAAAACATATAAGAACTTAAGTTATACTTGATTAGTTAACTTAATGTTCCAATAATTCAAACATCATATTTACATGATTAAACTTGGATGTTATTAAAATGTACTACTTAAATTGATAAAAATAAAGTTTATAAGATAATATTAACTATTTTTGCAAAAGAGTATAAGGTTTTATAAAATGAGTTAACTTTCTTTTAAATTAAGTACAATTTTGTAACCAAACTTCCTTTTTATATATAAAATAATATCTTTTGAACATAAATTTATTTAACTAAGTTAGTTCTACTTTCTTAGGGTAAAGGTTTAGAATGTTATGTCTAATAATGCAAAATAGAATTAAACACTTAGTAACTCACTCTAGTAACCATTAGGACACTTAGGGGCTGTTTGTTTACCTCTTAATGATTCCATTAAGAGGTAAGGTCTTAACCGGTCAGACATAAGGGTGTTTGTTTCAGTTTTTTTTCACATCTGAATGATTCATCCCACCTCTGAATGATTAAGCAAAAAAAGGAGTCTGAATGGAAAAATAAACCCTAGGGGTACAAAATTTCTCCCCATTTTCTTCTTCCCGTCTTCTTTCACGCTCACTGAAGAAAACCACCAGCAGCCGCCGCTGCTTCAACCTCCGACCGCCTCTCTCTCAGCTCTCCCTCTCGAAGTTTCAGACCCCCTCCGTCCCTTTCGAAGTTCAGACCCCCGCTGGTTTCATCTACCTCCGGCGCCGAATCAAACCACCGACCGCCGCTACAGTCCCGTCGCACTCTCACACTCCGGTACGTTCTTCTCTCACACTCTCCTCTCCGCCGCTACCAACCGCTGTGATAAATTTGCTATAGCACCGTTTGCTATAGCACCATTTTCTGTTCTTATTTGTGATAAATTTGCTGGTTCTTTTTCATGGATTTCTAATAACTTCTGTTTGTGTATGAATACATGTTTGTTTACACAGGAAAGTGTTCTCATTTGAGATAAATTGTATGTTATTGTTCATTGTTCTTGTTCTTGTTCATTGATTTGTAATAAATTATATGTTATTGTTCATTGTTCTTTTTCCTGTTCCTGTTCCTGTTCATTGATTTGTCATAAATTATATATTATTGTTCATGGATTTGTGATAAATTATTTGTTATTCAAATATCTGCTCAAACTGCTGATTTAATTTAGCACAGATAGTACATAAGGGTAAAATAGTCATTCTTTATATTCATTCAGAGGTCCAACCAAACAACATTATTGATTCAGCACTTAACTGGTTCAGAGCCTCTTATTCGTTCAGACCTCTTACTGGTTCAGCACTTATTGATACATATTCTACCAAACAGCCCCTTAGTCACACAATTGGATCAAAACACTATATTAATAACTATAAACACTTACGATGCGAAAAATGTAACTAATGAAATCAGGTGTTGAAGTTAACATCAATACAACAGACGAGCGAGCACATTCTTAGGTTATTCAAGTATTTTACAACACATGTGAGTTCACCTGTCCCTTTTCAAACTATTTTGTTTGACTTCGGGACTGAGAAACACGTTAAAATGTTCTATGAAAGTGTTTAATTTTTTCTCAAATCTCTTATTTTATGCTTGATGCTTGTAATCTTTATTCTTAAATTTAGATACATTTAACTATGATTCATGAAAACTTTTAGAGTTACAAAACTTATGAAACTTGTATACTTTTAAACTCATACCCTATGATTCTTAGATACATTTGAAACTAAATTCTTGAAATTCTTAGACACTTGAAATCTTATAAACTTATATACATTTAAACTTGAAAACTATGACGCTTTGAACTCTTCAACTTATGAGGAATGGGATTCCGGTTGGGAAGCAGGTACATGTGCACATGGTAGGGGAAATCTTGAAACTTGATTCTAGATTCTTTAAGACTTCGCAAGACAGACTGATTGGCCACCGAGCGTTGGCATTTGGTCAACCCCACCTAGTCATTCAGTTTTCTTTGTGGTCAATTCTTATGCTTTGTGATGGGTGTCGTCAGATGTGTAAACTCTAACTACGCACAGATGCTGAAAGTCGCACCCAAGTTGCTTTTGTGGATTGGTACAGAATGCCTCCATGAGCATCTCTAGGAGTCACTCCCCTCTAGTATTCAGTCGTCCACAGATGTGAACAAAAAATTGGTTTACAAACTCTAATGAATTGGAAATCGGTTAATTAGAATTCTTAAAAATATGTTAATCGTGGAATGATGGTGAATGGTTAGGGTGAGACCTTAGTTTCCATTAAAGGTAAATTCGTTTCATGTCAACCACGTGGTGGGCTGGCGGCTGGGCTGGTGATAAGCTTGACCCAACGTATGCCCTATATATAAGAAAACTTGGCATGATGGGATGATGTCAGTAATGAGGTCTAGGGTGGAGACTATGAGGGATTTTGGGGATAATGCTCAACTCATAAAACTTTTGAAGTGGTTGTAGGGAGTGAAACTCTTAATTATCAGTGGTAACAATATCATATGTGGTCCGGTATGTGGAGGGCTTGTGGCTGGGCGTGACCCTACGTATGCCCTATATATAAGCATACTCGATTGGATAGGACTATATGAACTCACCAACCATGTGCTGACTTTGTTTTCTTGCATGTTTTCTTAGGTGATGGACAGGACTATGTTAAGATTCAGGATGCATACTAGGATGCCAGCTAGAGGACCCAGTAGCTTTTGGAAGCACATATTTTGTTAATTACTTGTGAATGATTTTCAAATGTTGTTATAGTTTAATATTCAGTTATTTTCAAATGTTTTTCTATGTATACAATCTGATCATTCTGATTATCACACGATATCTTGCCACGAGACTAATCCGCTCGACGGGGAAGTTGATCCAGCCCGTTGGTTCAGGGTGTGACTAAATGAAAGTTCAATCACAAAGCAAGAATTGGATTGTATTCCTAAAGGAATACTTTTGACATACCAAAGTGTTTAGGTCCAATTTAACTTTCAGAAAGACATATTTTAGCTTATAGATTCATACTCACTCCAAGGGTTTCCAGGAAAGCATAACAGGTCCTTCGGTAGATTTGGATTTATACGAAATGCTTTCCTAGACAGAACTCCCCAAAGTACAGGGATCCCCCTTCCAGATTGTATGTGTTTCCTACTCACTAATATGAACCTAAAGATTATTGACGAGATTCAAAGATTTAATTAGACCTATAAGTCTAAGAGCATTCAACATAATGGCGATCCTCTTGCAAGACGTAAGAAAGAGGGTCAAGAAGTTTAGAACCGTAACTCTAGTGTGTGCATATTAGGCATCCTAAACTAGGTTCAAATGATTGACCTATCAAATAACTAATCAAATAGCACAAAGTATTCCCATAATCAAGTTTAACCTATCATGGCAACTATGTAGTTCAAACTTAGAGTTCATGGCCTAATCATGGCAACTATGGACTTCAATTAAAGTTATGATCAATGCAAGCTCAAGCTAAGTTCATTACAGTTTATGTCATAAAGCTAAGTTCACACAGAATAAAGTTCAAAGTAAAGTTCATAAGTTGACATGTTTCACCCCCAAAAACTTTAAAACAACTAAAAAGAGGGGCTATGAAGACTCGCCTTTATTGATGAGCTAGTCTTTGCAATTAACTGATGCCAAGTTTGTAGTTTATGCAATATCCAACACAATATATGTTATCCTATACAATTAACTCAAGTATAAGCTAATGTGCTTATGTTTTCTATGAAATTTCCTACTACAACTACAAATATTGTATTAGTTTCCACATGTGAATGTTTATAACTTGATTTGTTCTAAAAAGATTTTTTTATGTATAACCTTTAAGTATTTTAAGATTTATGCTTTAATCGTTTAAAGTTAAACTCATAGGTGTGGCGTAGTGTTTGGGCTATCAACGAGTTTAAATAATAATACTAGTAATAATAATTATCTTTTATAATTCGAAGCAATTGTCTATAGTTTTTATATTACCCCAAAACAAATTAAATGATACAGAAATCAATAATGTATTGACTTGTTTGTAATGAATCTATTGTTATTTACTAAATACAACTTTAGTAAAGTATTTTCATCGAATAAATATTAAGATTTTGTAAAAGTTATTAAAAATTAATGTTAATAAATAACTTTAATAATCAATAAAGTATTTAAAAGTTCATAAATATTATCTTAAAATAACTCTATAAGTAAATGTTTATTATCTTACCATAAAAAAATCTAAAAATAAACTTTCATTATTTTAAATATAACTTTAATTATTCTTATTATAAGTTTTAATTATCCTTGCTACACACACACACACACACAGATATATATATATATATATAGGGCAAGGTATAAAAAATAACCCTCATCTTTTGCTACAACTACATAACCCATTTCAACCAATCATAACCTTACACATAAGCATTTCATTAAAATATTAAAAAGGGCATCATAGTCATTTTACATTTATAAGTTTTCTCCCCCCTCTTTTTTAAACATTAATAACTTTTTTATAATATATTATTTTTAAAAAAAATTGCACCATTATATTCGTCTCATTTTTCTCTTTAATTCCGTTATAGTCTCGACTAATTTTTTTTACTTTTTTTAGATGCCCTATATTTACATCATTGTAACGAGCTTAAATATAACAAATTTATTTGAAATTTTTTTAAAAATGATAAATTACAGTGATGTAATTTACATTGACGTAATTTATCGTGATGTAATTTACATTGACGTAAAATTCGGTTTCGGTTTTTTTCGGTTAATTTGGTTCCGGTTCGGCTTTTTCGGTTAATTCGGTTTCGGTTCGGTTTTTTTTGGCTTTTTGCTCATCCCTAATTTGTAACGAGCCTAAATATAACAAATTAGTTTGAATTTTTTTTCGAACAATGATAAATTACATCACTATAATCATCATTGCTAGAGAAAAAAATTAAAATAATGTGTTATATTACATCATTGTAATTTATCATTGTAATTATCATTGTTAGAGAAAAAAATAAAATAATGTGTTATATTACATCACTGTAATTTATCATTATTAGAAAAAAAATTCAAAATAATGTGTTATATTTATGCTCGTTATATCGATGTTTAATAATGAACAATGAGAAAAAAAATTAAAAAAACTAGTCAACATTATAACGGGAATTAAAGAGAAAATTACATCACTGTAAATAATGTGTTACGTCACCGTTAATTATGTCATTGTAAATTACTTCATTTTGTGTTACATTACTTCATTTTGAGTTACATTACTGTAATTTACCATTGTTAGAAAAAATTTCTAATTAATTTGCTATCGTTAAGCTCGTTACAATGATGTAAATACATGACATCAAAAAAATAAAAAAAAAAACTAGTCGAGACTATAACGAAATTAAAGAGAAAAATGAGACGAGTATAATGGTGCAATTTTTTTTAAAAAATAATATAGTATAAAAAAGTTATGAATGTTTAAAAAAAAGGGGTAAACTTTACATAAATGACAAATGTTCAAAATGCCCTTCATACTAAAGACAAAGGAATTGACACGTGGCACGATCCTACACACTTACCTTTTTCGAGTAACAATTGGATGATGGTTAATGGGTTGTAGCAAAAGATGAGGGTTATTAAAAATTCCATCCCCTATATATATATATATATATATATATATACACACAAGATTGGCATCCTATAATAACCCATCTTAATTGCGGAAACCCGAATAACTCTGACAAGATTAACTCAAATCTTTGGTTTTTCGTTTTCATGATCTTTATTATACATGTACGAGAATATGTTATTTTATATGTTTGGGCATTCATTACCGTTTGAGATCTTACGTCAGTGTAAATGGTCGTTTCAAAAAAATAAATATTTACAGTGTAACACAAACTTACACTTATTTTAAATTCCAAACAGTGATAAATTTGCCAAAACACATAAAAGAAGATAGTCTTGTACATGTATAATAAATATCATGAAAACGAAAAACCAAAGATTTGAGTTGATCTTGTCGGAGTTATTCGGGTTTCCGTAATAAAGAGAGTTAACAACGGATTCTTACCATATATATATTATAAAATCTTTGAATAAAATATTTAAAATTAAGTTTTATATATTTAATACAATTATTACAAATTAAACCGTAATTATAAACCTACACTTTGTATTTTGTCTTTATATATATATATATATGGGTAAGGATCAATTGGTAACTCACACTAATTTAGAGAACTTAGTAACCCAATTTGATTGGTTGTCTAATTTAATGAATTTAAAATGTGTGGTACATATTAATTATGGGAAAAATGAGTGGTTGAGATTTTTTTAAGGGTTTTTTCGAGATTTGTTAGTTGTACTTGAAAAATTTTTTAAAAAACAATTACACCATTAAATTTATCACATTTTTATCTTTAATTCAAGTATAATTTTGTCAAAATTTTTTAAAGTTTTCGAAATTACACTGATGTAACAAGCTGAATTTTTTCAAAGTGTTCGTAATTATATTTATGTAATGAGCTGAATTTTTCCAGGTGTTCGTAGTTACAATGATGTAACGAGCTGTAACTAATTATTTTTTTAAGTTACAATTATCTAACTTTCTAGCTTATTTGATATAAATTTATTTAATTAACTAATTTTTATAATAAAAAATAAGTTTGTAATATATATTTAAGATGAGAGAAAAAAATTTTGTGATGGAAAATTTTTTAAAAAAGAGGGAAATTTTTGTACTTATGTTTTTTACGTTAGTGTAATTATGAACGCCCGAAAAAAATTTGGCATGATTATAAAGGAATTAACGAGAAAAATATGACGAGTTTAATGGTGTAATTTTTATAAAAAATATCATAGTATAAAAATTTATAAGTGTATAAAAATCAAGGGGAAAAACGTTAATTTAAAAATAGGAAAGAAGATGGTTTTTTAAGAGTGTGACACTTGTCACTTTTATATTAAATCTGATTTTTGTAATTAAGACAAAAAACTAGAATGTCCTTTTGTATTTAAAATTAATTAGTGACACATGTCACCATATGGTTAAATCTAGAAAATTTGGACCATTGGATTTGAGTTATAAAGTTTTCTCAATGTTAACCCTTCTTTATTGCTTTAACCGAATAACTACATTTTATTACTTTGGGGCCTACATTAAAGTAAATCTAAAGGTTTAGGTTTTTTCTTATTTTTTTATTAATGTAAATGGGCCCTATATTAATTAAAATAGAAAAAAACATACACATTTAGATTTTTCTTTAATGTGGGACCCAAAGTAATAAAATGTAGTTATTCGGTTAAAACAATAAACATGGGTTAACATTTGATCCTCTCCCTATATGTATATATATACATATATATATTTTAAATTGA
This sequence comes from Mikania micrantha, assembly GCA_009363875.1. Lineage (NCBI taxonomy): Eukaryota > Viridiplantae > Streptophyta > Magnoliopsida > Asterales > Asteraceae > Mikania > Mikania micrantha. Next base: position 37,798,192 of record CM018686.1, on the reverse strand, counting down.
ATAATAGTTTTATATTATATATTTCTTTATCTGAATAATAACTTTATAGTTTATAAATTTTTTTGATTAAAACCGAATTTAAAACTAATTGTTAAATAAAAAGTTATAAAAATTTAGCCAAAATTGCCCCTTTTCGAGGTGGAACTCGTGACCTAAGGCAAACCAAAGCTTAACACGCGTGGGTCTACCATCTGAACTAGATCCTTGCTCACGAAATAAATGTCATTTAAATAGTTTTAAGCACTTTCGGTTTCATCCCAAATCAGTATTATAACTATAAACCCTGGCTTTGATCTCGTCCAAATTCAGTCGAATTCGAATCCAATTGTAATCAAAACCATAGGGTTATTAATCGTGATCTCAATGCAAATATAAAGAAGTATAGAATATTAACCTTTGTTGAGATTTGATAGGTTTTCGATTTATGGTTCAGAAACTATCGACCAAGAGCCCTGGGAGCTTATTTTTTGATTTCTAGAGTTTTTGAGATTGTTTCGAATACACATAATTGTTCATAGAGTTAGAATGTGACAATTACGTTCGATGATCACTTCGTTATCGAACGAAAGCACATATCGTCATGCTTGAAATCCACGTTGATTTAGCAATTGTGATTAATACAGGGTGTAAGTATGCGAGAAATCGTGAACGTGGGTGAAAACCATGCACGAAATGGAGTTCCAGATTCTCCGGAATCGTAAAATGACGAAAAATACAAAAAAATCAAAATCTGAACATACGCGTGCTACACCTGGCGCCAGTTTGCTACCATCGGCGGTACGCGCTGGACCAAGAAATACCTGGATCCCGTAGTCCGCGCGCTACGCCTAGTTCCACGTTGCCATGATAGGCGATGTGCGCGTGACTAAAAATCTCAGGACTTCGTAGTCCCTCGCGGTACGCCTAGCACCAAACGTGGCGGTTCAGAAAGATCTGCATTTTATCAGAATTGCATGCAGAATCTGTGACAGTTGCGTTTGAGAATTTCGTCATTATCGAATGAAAGCACATATCGTCGTGCTTGAAATCTACGTTGATTTTGCAATGGTGATTATTACAGGTTGAAAGTATGCGAGAAATCGTGAACGTGGAAGAAAACCATGAGCGAAACGGAGTTCCGGATTCTCCGGAATCGTAAAACGAAGAAAATTACAAAAATATCTGATTTTGAGGAGCCGCGTGGTACGCCTAGCCCCAAGCGCCCACGGTAGGCGATACGCGCGGACTCAAAAGTATCTGAGACTCATTGGTTTCGTGTGGTACGCCTAGCCCCACACGGCCATGCCAGGCGATGCGCGAGCCTTGTGGCGATTTGGAAGATCAAAATGAGATATCATATTTCATGCAAATTTCATAATTTTGATCTTTCTCGAACATCAGCTCTAAAACCTTTAACCAGACGAACTTATGAGCCTCAAAACTATGATTTGAAGCCTTCTAAACCTACAGATCGTACCATGGAACATTTCTACAACATCTGATCGTGGTTTTACAACCAGAAATCCGTCTGATCGGGTAATGATTCGTTTTAACATACTAGTTTGATAATGATTTGATTAGATCTTGTTTTTGAACGTAATGCAATAGTTAGGGTTGTTGATTATGGCCTAGATGATGGCTAGGAATGATTATAAACGAAGAACTCGATATGTTAATGGGTAAATCATTGTTTTGATCCGTTGTAATGCCCGGCTATCATGAAACTATACTCATGATTATAATGGTTTAAATCATTTGTTTGTGACAATGTATGTGATTAGTTTGATTAATCCTTGAAATGCAAGGTTAAATTCAAGTGTTTCAAACTAATCACGATCATTAACATACTCATTGGAATGATTATCTGATATTTATGATAATAGTCAATTTAGTACGTTAAACATGGTTATTAAACCTATTTCAATGTCACATTATGATGTTTCATGATATCTGGATAATCAATAACAAGGATTGATCATTCCTAAGCCATAAATCCATCTAGAAATTGTTTCAGTACTATAATCAACAACAGTACCTATTTGGTTAATCTGAGATTATTCTGCTTAATCAAACGTGTCATCAACCTTGTATTAGGAACTGAATCAATATAGGTTCCTACACTGTCATACATTGTATGATATGACATTAAAATAATTAATTAAAAACCTAATATCGGTTTGATGACTTTCAAGGCAATGTCTTTGACATTGAACGTTCAGAAAGATCTAATCAGAAAGTTAAAACATAAATAACTTATTAAACTTAAACTAATGCAGAATTTAGCTACCAATATCATTCTACATATGATTTCACTATCTTTACGACTTCAGGTGACTTTCGTACAACCCCGCTTTTTTTAATGTTTTAAAAACATCGGGGTACTACTGTGGAACTTTCTTGATAATATGATATGTATCACTATTAACTATGTGATTTCATGTGAACTTGTGGATTTCATGGGATTTTGCCTGCAGAACAGAACACTATCACAGTATCTAAAAGTCCTCATTCCTTGAACTGTATCTAGTGAACCCATGTGGGGCCAAACGGGGAACAATGATAGTACTATCAACTGACAACACATTTGCTTGGTGCTTGCAACTCCCCTTGGTGTAAATTTTTGTTACCTGTTTCCAGAACCTCTTAATGTTGTGATAGACATTAAAATAACAAGGCATAAAGATGTTACCGATGGGTAGTATCTTCATAGAACAGAACGGAGTAGTCCGAAAGGAACTAGATACGGGTGCCATGGTTATCTTGAACTGTATATATTGAACATTTTCTTATCATATCATATTGTTTAACTTGAACATTACGAACTCACCAGCTTTGTGCTGACCTTTCCAAACTTAAATTTTTTGCAGGTAGACAGTGACCATCGGTGAGGCGGAAGTTTTGAACATTGGTAGTTAAATAACTTACTTTGTGTAACATGATAGTTTGTAAACTATAAATGGTGGTTGTGATTACGAAACCCTTGTAATATGTTATCATTAAGTTAGTCCGTGTGTTGTGATACCGGATCAAGTAAGTACACCTCATCTCTGAGACGTCACCACTATGCTTCCGCAACCTTCCCAGTGACATCATCAAAAGGTGACGAGAGGTGGGGGTATGACAGTGTGGTATCAGAGCCATAGGTTATAGAATTTAGGTGGACTTAGAGACCCAGACTATAACCATAGGCTCGTATAGTGACACTTAGAGCACCGAGCATAACTAACGAACAAAACTTTTCTTGAATTAAGCCAGAATAATCAGGTGGTACGAATTCCAGTTATGAGTGGCCAGCATAACTGAAATTCGCAACACGTGTGCGTTCTAATAAATTTCAATGCAAGCAGAACAATAATAACTATAAGGACAAGTAGATGCTTTAAGATATGGAGAGATATCATGTCATGTTTTTGTTGAATATTATTATTCAATATTCATTTCATGGTGCTGATCTGAAAATTTTGTTTGTACAGCAATGGTTAACCCACATGACCGCTATATATACAGGCAGATTCCATATGTGATTCTGGATGACATGCCTAGTCCCAGCTCAAGTTCTGACTAGCAGTACCTCAGATTTCACACACACCACCACTGGTACCACAGACACCACCTCATGTACCTCATACACCACCACCGCATCCGCAGGTATCTGATGATGATACCTCTGCTGATCTACGAACTAGAAGCCCATCACCCCAGAGAGTCCCGGTCTATACTGGATTAGGAGGATGCGGGGACAGGCCCGTAAGACCATAGGGCTACCACCTAGGCACTAGCTTGCCTTTAGAGATGTTCCAGGCTCCATCCACGAGGTGGGTGAGTCTTCTCGACAGGCTGAGATGCGAGCTCAGCTACAGCAGGTCACTTTGGACTTGCAGAGTACTCCCCTGGAGCTCAGACAGTCTTACGGTTCTCTGCAGGAGACCCGTACAACCTTGACTGAGACACGTGAGGCTCACCAGACTTTGATCGGCACCTTTTCTTGGCCAAGCAGCCTATGGGCGGCCCATCGCCTGGCACTATGATACAGGGTCTTGCGCGCCTCGGCCCCCCTACGGTAGCCTTTTTCCGGATGTTTCAAGCTTGTTGGGCGGATTTGGCAACGTTTTTATCGATTTTGGCCTCTGAGGGGCTAAGGAGAAAAGTAGTGTCTGTTCTAGTCACTTTACTTTTTGTGCAGAATCTATATATAGGGGGGGTACTAGTAGTTGAAAGCCATGGGAGACGCGCGGCCCGGGCTCGGCACCATTTCTTCGCCAAGCGGCCTAAGGGCGGCCCATCGCATGGTACGATGACACGGGGTCTTGTGCACCTTGGCCCCCCTGCGGTAGCCTTATTCCGGATCATGGGAGCCTGTCGGGCGCCATTGGCATGGTTTTTATCGATTTTGGCTTGTGGGGGGCTAAGGAGAAAAGTAGTGTCTGTTCCAGTCACTTTACTTTTTGTGCAGAATGTATATATAGGGGGTACTAGTAGTTGAAAGCCATGGGAGACGTGCGGCTAGAGGCAGTACTAGGGCTTGGAGGACCATTATGGAGGACAGGATGAGACAGACGATGATGCATGTGATGATGGTTGTATTCTGGCAATATGTTGAGGTTGTGAGGGTGAGAGCTATGAGGGTGAGAGAGAAGATGGTGGGTGTGAGGATATTGAGTTTGAAGGCGAGATTGTTAGGATTGGCTATAGTACTGGCAACTATAGCCATCGTGATAGCTTGCTTATCGTATTTTCTACGGTAAGTATGATCTAGGTGTGGTTATTTTTGGACTTTCATTGTGAATACCATCAGTTATAGTCGGATAGGTTGAGAGAGTGGTGTGTGGGGATACTTTTGATATGTATGATAGATGCCGTGTGTTTAGGTTGATATTAGAGTGGGTGGTATTGTGTTTCTCTTTGTATCAAACTTTATCGTTGTATAAAAACTGATATCATAGAAATAAAACGATTACTTTTGTATATCTGTTATGTTGTGTGTGATGTGTTAATGTGTATGTGTACCAGACGTTTCTGAACAACAATTGTATAACATATCGCAACGTATCAAAATACTGTGTGGGAACATATCAATTGCCTGTTGATGTGTTGCAAAACACATATGTTTTTCCATTAGTTTTTGTCAAGTTTCTGTACAGTTTTGGTTAGTTTTGGAGTCGATTTAAGCGGGTGCTTCACAATTCTGTAATTCAATGCTTGCAGCTCATAAACTTGGGTATTTGGCACAAAATCATAAAGAAACGAGCTCCCGGTTGGGCGAGGACGGACCCGGAAACAAGAAAAGAAGAAATTTGGAATTTTGCACTCCTCGTGTAGCGCGAGGGGCACAAGAAACCCTGTCGCGTATCTCGACAGGGGGAAATGGCGTTCATACCCTTCACTTAATCATTGCGGTTTGACAGGACTATTTTGTCGGTATTTGGAACCCTCGCGTAGCGCGAAGGGGTTTTGGAACATCGTCGTGATACGCGACATGACAAGAAATTCTGAAAACGAAGTTGATTGATTAAAACGACTGAGGGGAAATGGCGTTCATACCCTTCACTTGTACATGTGTTTGTGTATTGAGACCCTCGTTTCCGTGAGGTAGATGGTCTTTAGGATATGTCATTCAAGGTTTGGGTAACTTGTGAAAGTAACTCATTTAAACCGGTAATTCAGTAACTTGTAAACAACTAAGTTGATATCTTTGAAAAGGGTTGAAGATATTTTAGGGTGTTTACTAGTTAATAATTCACGATCCCGGTTTCACAATGGTTCCATAATCAATCTAGACAGCATTGAACATGTATAGAGTAAACCCTAGGTAGTCATTTCATCATTTGTCACTTCTTGCTTCAATTCCATTGTTTAGTCTTATTCCGGTTTTTAAGTCATTAATCTATTTTAATTAATTAGTAAAAACCCCCCCTTTTAAACAATCCTTTTAATCAAGTAAATTTGTATAGACAAGTCTTTGAGTCTAGTTAGCATTTTCTATAGAAGTCTGTGGGTTCAATATCCGGACTTACTTTTCTTTATTATTTTTGATAGGTTCACTTGCCTGTTAGTAGTTTAGTTTAGAGAGTCTAGGGTTCAATATCCGGACATACTTTTCTTTACTATTGTGCTTATTAGTTCTTGTGTCTTATCTGTGCATATTTATGTTTAGTTTGTTTTCAGTTTAAGTTTATTTTATTTAATTCTTTTTGATTAATTTTTATTTGTTTGTAGGTTTGGTAGTGTATGCCACACTCACGCTCACACGGACCGCCACCAGAGCTTTCATTGCCTTTAAGGAGCGATTCGCGGGGATTTTTTGAAGGTTCTACGAGCGAGGTAAGTGCTTCTACTCCCATTTCTGCAGATTTTTCTGAGTGCACATCATCTTCTTCTTCTAGTTCTTCCACTCATTCTAGTCCATGTTTGCCATTTGTCCCACCAATGGAAAACCGTCGTACCGTTCATTAGCAATCCACCAAGGGTTTCACAGGACTAAACAATCCCATTACTGTGCCAAACATTACGAATGAAAATTCACGGCAGATTCCCTCGCACATCATGACAGCCATTAACAATTCTCAGTTTAATGGCCGTGATGACGAGGATGCTCCAGCACATATAGCTCACCTCACTCGCATATGTGGTAACTTTAATCATCAAGGTGCCACTGAAGATGCCATCTTTTTGCATCTATTTCCCTTTTCTCTTGCAGGTAGGGCCGCCACTTGGCTTGACTCGCATGCACCTGGATCTTTCACTACTTGGGGCAGTCTTAGGGATGCTTTCTTTAAGAAGTACTTTCCACCTACCAAGGCACCCCGCCTTCGTGATAAGATCCATTCTTTTCGTATGGCACCCGATGAGCCATATTACCTTGCTTGGGAGAGACTCCAGAATTTGCTTAGCAGATGCTCCCAGCATGGTCTTTCTGATTGGGCACTTGTAGAGAAATTCTACAATGGTCTCACTTATGAGACCCGGGCTCGTTTCGACACATCCACGGGTGGTTATCTTATGGGTAAGAGGGATGTTGCTGAGTGCAACGACATGTTTGAAAGTTTTGCTCAGGCTGAGTATGAGCAGCGGTCTGCTAATAGGAATTCCAATCCTATTTCTAGTTCTTCCTCTTCAACGAGAGGAGTTCACCACGCTAATGTGGATACTAGGGTGGCAGCTGCTCTCGAGGCCTTCTCAAGGGATGTGAAGGAGCTGAAGATGAAGGTTGATATGTGTGAGATTTGTAGGGGTGGCCATGCCACATCTGAGTGTTTGGTGGTTAACCAAGAGCAGGTTGACTATTTGAGCGGTCAAGGTAGGGGTAGCACTAACCCTTTTAATAACTCTTACAATAAAAATTGGAGAAACCACCCGAACTTCAATTGGCGTTTTTCCGGTCATCCCCCGGTTTCCAATCTGGGTTATCTCATAACCAGGGGTAGGGTCATTCTCCAGTTAGTAATCTGAGTCATACACCGGGGCGGGTAGTAGTAGTGGTGGTGGTGGTGGGGGTAGCATGAGCAAGATTGAGGAGTTATTGACCAAGTTGGTTGCTAAGGATGGTAATACTCAGAAAACTCTTGCTGAGCATGACATCCTTCTGAAAAACCAACAATCTGCTTTTCTTGATCTTCAAAGATCAGTTGATGATATTTGTAAGCATTTAGATGAGAGGCCCCAAGGCCAGTTTTCAGGCAGCACACAGCCTAATCCAAACGCTCATGTAAAAGCAGTGACCACTAGGAGTGGTGGAGGGGGTGAGAGAGTAGATCCACCAGTTGAGGAAGTTGAGGATGAACCGGTGGATGAGGAGATTGAGATGGAGACTCTTGGAGGGGTGCACATGAGGCCAGTCCCAGCAAGTACAGCACCGAGCAGTGAGTGTCCTGTAGTGGTCCCGGTTGAGAAGAAACCGGTTGAGGTTAGGCCGAGTCCTAAGATTGAGCATTCACGACTTCCATACCCTGCTCACTTAGCTCAGCATGCTAAGGAGTATGGTCACTTTCTTGATATGTTTAAATAGTAGAAGATCAATCTTCCATTCATTGAGGCTCTTCAGCATATGCCTAAGTATGCCAAATTCCTAAAGGATTTGTTGAAGAGCAAGGATCGGCTAGGGGAACTTTCTAATGTTCCATTGAGCAGGGGTGTTCTGTGGTGATTCTGAACAAACTATCGGAGAAGCTGACAGATCCGGGGATCTTTACAATCCCATGTCTGTTTGTTAGTGACACTTAGAGGCATGCGTTGGCAGATTCAGGTGCTAGCATCAGTTAGATGCCTTATTCTTTATATGAGAAGCTAGCACTTGGTGACCTTATGCCTACGCGCATGACATTGTCCCTTGCTGACCGGACGGTCAAGTGTCCATGGGGTATTGTTGAGAACTTGTTGGTGAAGGTGGATAAGTTTGTGTTTCCCGTGGATTTCGTGATCCTTGACATGGAGGCCGATGAGAGTGTTCCTATCATTCTTGGCCGTCCTTTCTTGCGGACCGCAAAAGCAATCATTGATGTGTTTGATGGGAAGCTCACTCTTAGAGTGGGTGATGAGACTGTCACATTCAAGGTTGTGAAGTTTATGAGGCATCGCGGTGATCAAGATGACTTTAGTGACCCATGTCATTCGGTTTACTTCATCAATTCTTTCATGTCACACGTAGATAGGTGTCTTGAGTACGTGTGTGGGGCTGATTTGGTAGTTGAGAGGAGTGAGGAGGAGTTTGAGATGGTGGATGAGAGTGTGTTGGTAATTTCTTAGGTGCGAGAGATTGATGAGTTGAGGGAGGAGAGCAAGAAACCCTCTATAGAGTCACCACCCGCCCTTGAGCTTAAGGTTTTGCCCTCACACTTAGAGTATGCGTTTTTAGGAGAGGATTCAACTCTACTTGTTGTCATTTCATCCAGGTTGAGTGAGGAGGAGAAGAATAGATTGTTATGTGTGTTGAGGGTGTATAAGAGTGCTATTGCTTGGAGACTCTCCGATATCCAAGCATTAGTCCTGCTTATTGCACACATAGGATACTCATGGAAGATGAGTATGAGCCGATAGTCCAAACTCAGAGGCGTTTAAATCCTAACATGCAAGAGGTTGTGAAGAAGGAGTTGTTGAAGTTGATGGATGCGGGCTTGATCTATTCTATATCGGATTCATCATGGGTGAGCCCGACTCAGGTTGTCCCTGAAAAGGGAGGGATGACGGGCATCACGAATGAGAAAAACGAGCTCATTCCTTCTCGCACGGTCACGGGGTGGCGAGTTTGCATCGATTATAGGAAACTTAACGATGCCACCCGGAAGGATCACTTTCCCCTTCTATTCAATGACCAGATGTTGGAGCGGTTAGCAGGCCAGTAGTTCTACTGTTTTCTAGATGGCTTTTTAGGGTATTTCCAGATCCCCATTGCACCGGAGGATCAGGAAAAAACCACTTTCACGTGCCCCTATGGCACTTATGCTTACCGTCGCATGCCATTCGAGCTATGCAATGCTCCTGCCACATTTCAGAGGTGCATGGTAGCCATTTTTCAGGATATGATTGAGTCATCTATGGAGGTTTTTATGGATGACTTCTCGGTTTATGGCAGCTCGTTTGATAAGTGTTTGGTGAATTTAGAGAGGATGTTGAAGAGATGTGTGGAGACGAAGTTGATGCTAAATTGGGAGAAGTGTCACTTCATGGTGACGGAGGGGATAGTGTTAGGCCACAAGATCTCTAGAGCGGGTATTGAGGTAGATCAAGCTAAGATAGAGACCATAAGTAAACTCCCACCACCTTCTAGTGTGAAATCCATTAGGAGTTTCCTTGGTCACGCAGGTTTCTATAGGCGGTTCATCAAGGATTTTTCAAAAATCACTAGGCATGTGACCCATCTTTTAGAGAAAGATACCCCATTTGTGTTTGATGAGGAATGCATGAAGGCATTTGAGTTCTTGAAAGAGAAGCTTGTGAGTGCCCCCATTTTAGTTGCCCCCGATTGGAGCTTACCCTTTAAGCTCATGTGTGATGCTAGTGATCAAGCCGTGGGGTCGGTTTTGGAGCATAGGAGAGATAAGCATTTTCACCCCATATACTATGGTAGTAAGACTCTCAATGATGCTCAAGAGAATTACACTACCACCAAGAAGGAGCTTATAGCGGTAGTGTTTGTCTTTGACAAATTCCGGTCATACCTTGTGCTTTCAAAGACCACGGTTTTCACCGATCATTCGGTATTGAGGTTTCTTTTTGCAAAGAAAGATGCCAAACCTCGTCTCATTAGGTGGATTCTATTGTTGCCGGAATTTGACATTGAGATTAAAGATAAGAAAGGGGCGGAAAATGTGGCGGCCAATCATCTCTCCTGGTTGGGGGACCCGGAGAGGAGTGAGATTCGTGAGAAGGAGATAGGGGATAGGTTCCCTCACGAGGTGATCGATTTTGTAGAGGCGGAGAAACAAGGAATGCCATGGTTCACCGCCTTGGCAAACTTCCTTGCTCATGGAGTGGTGATTGAGGGAATGACCACTCAATAGAAGAAGAAATTCTTTAGGGATGCGGGTAGGTATGTTTGGGATGACCCGTATCCTTATCATGTGGGAGGAGATAGGATTCTTAGGAGGTGCGTGAGTATGAAGGAGGGCTTATAAATTCTTAAGCATTGCCACGAAGGCTTGACGGGTGGACATCATGTCCATCATTCCACCGCCCAAAAGGTTTTCGATTGTGGCTTCTATTGGCCTTCGGTGGTGAAGGATGCACTTGAGTTTGTTAAGAAGTGTGATCCTTGCCAACGCACCGAAAACATTTCATCTAAGGATGAGATGCCTCAAAACCCCATTCAAGTGTTGGAGGTGTTTGATGTGTGGGGCATCGATTTTGTTGGTCCTTTCCCTTTGTCCAAAGGGAATAGGTACAAACGCGTGGCTATAGATTACACTTCAAAGTGGCTTGAGGCTCAAGCCTTGCCTAAAAATGAAGCCCGAGTAGTTCTCAAATTCTTGAAGAAGTTGTTCAGTCGGTTTGGAACTCCTAGAGCCTGAATAAGAGACCGTGGCACGCACTTTTGTAACACCATGTTAGAAAAGGCCCTACAACGCTATGGTGTCACTCATCGTTTGGCGACCGCATACCATCCAAAAACAAGCGGTCAAGTGGAGAATGCAAACCGAGGAGTGAAGAGGATACTTGAAAAGACCGTGGGGAAGAGTCGGAAAGATTGGTCCGAAAAGTTAGACGATGCATTGTGGCCGTTTAGAACGGCCTACAAAACACCTTAAGGAACCACACCACACATGGTCGTCTATGGCAAAGCATGCCATCTTCCCGTTGAATGGGAACATAGAGCTCTTTGGGCTCTCAAAACGGTAAACCTTGATCTTACCGAGGCGGGTAAGAAAAGGTATTTTCAAATCCATGAGTTGGAGGCCCTTCGTGATGCGGTATATGCACTTCATTGAGTATCAAAGAAAAGACTAAGTCTTTACATGATCGAAGGTTGAAGGGTTTAAAGGAATTAAAGAAGGGAAATCGGGTTTTGCTCTACAATTCCCGATTGAAGTTGTTTGGAGGGAAGCTCAAGTCCAAATGGACGGGTCCTTACATCGTTGAAGAGGTTTTTCCCTATGGCACTGTCGAATTGCAAAATGAAGTGGATGGTAATACCTGGAAGGTAAATGGCCATAGGTTGAAACACTACATATGAAACACTATATAGGAGGACCGTTGGATGAGAAGGATGAGGAGGAAGAGATCCTCCTTGAGAAGCCCGAATGAGAGGTGTTGAAGGGTTCTTGGGAAAAAACCCAAGTGTATAGTATGTAAATGGTACTTTCCTAGCATTTTTGGTGTGGTTTTCGTAATTGTTTTTTGTTTTCCGTTTTCGTTTTTGTGTGTTTTCATGTGTTTTGCAGGTTTTTAATCAATTTGATGTCATGAAGATGAATTGGAGCTCCCAGGTATGTTTTCTTTGCCTTAGAATATTTTTGGATGATTTAGTGTAGTTTAGGGGGGTGAAAATTTGGCTAAGGCATGAAAATTCCAAAACTCTCTGGAAAATTGACATCGTCGCGTAGCGCGACATCTACACCTGCTCCCGTCGCGCTACACCACAGATTTCTGTCAAAATGCGGGTCAACATTCCCTCGCGTAACGCGAGGGCTTTCCAAGTAACTCCCGCTACACGACAACCTTCCAGATGAGTTAAAACGAGTTTCAAGCCCTTGATTTCACTTTTCACCCCATTTCACTTCTTCTACTCCATCGCCCCTTCTTTCTTAACCGCCATCACTGCCATTTTACCACCATTTCACCACCTAAGATCATCATCCATGACCACCCATCACCACCTTTCAACCTTTTCACACCATTTCAACACCATTTTATCATCTTCATCCTCCATTGACGGGTAAAGGACCAAGGAGAGGGGTTTTTTCTATTTCTTCATTTTTTTCATCTCCGTCAAGTGTTCTAAGTCGATCTCAAGGTAATGTAGTCATCCAATTTCATTTTTCTTGCATTTTGATTGATGTTTTTGAATTTTTTGCTTAGTTCATACTTCCTTTTTGTTGGGTTTTGTTTTGATCTTACTTGTTTGAGCAAAATGGTAGGTTTTACAAGATAGATTAGTAGTTGTTTGGTCATTAGTATGCTTGAACTCTATCATTTTGGGTCATGGAACCATATGCTAGGTTTTGGGAAAGATCTTATTTTGATAGTGGTTGTTTTGATAATAGAAATGAAAAGGAAACTAATTTTTGAATAGAAACAGATAATGAGTGTGGATTAATCAATAAAAATCAGTTTTTCATTGTTAAGATCATGGGTTTTTTGTTGGAGCCTTGTTGGGATTGTGTTGTAACCGCGAATGAAATGCTATACGGTTACACTTCTTGAGTTCCATACTAATTTAGCAGCCTCTGTTTTGGTTTGTACTTTATTTTAGGAATGTCTGGAGCCGAATCCTCAAGAGCTGCATCTAAGAGAAGGCAGGGACCTGCTCAAAAGCCCAGGGGAGAACCGGATTCCCCAGTTCAGGTTCAACGGGATGAGAGAATCATCCGGTATTTGGAGGCTGAGAGAGTGCCCCTTACCAGGACCAGGAGACTGAGGGATCACACATTGCTACTTTTTGAGCTAGTTACCTTTGAGAGTGACAGGATACACAAGTTCATTTCTTTAGAGCTCCTCCACCATAGAAATATCAGTTGGGATTTGATTGATCAATTAGGCCAGAGAGACAGGTTAGAAAGGCTTCTAGGACCCAAGTGGGTTAGGGTTTTAGCGTGTGACTGGCCTAAGTATAAGGAACGGACACTTGAGTTCCATTCCACCTTCATGTATGACGATTCTAAGTTTGACTAGGTGGATGCAGTGACTTTTTCCTTAGGTAGACGAGTTTATGAGATGTCTATCCCCCAGTTTGTTGTTGTGATTGGTTTTTATACCGAGGATGAGGTGTTGTCTCCGATGATTACATCATCCCTTAGAGGTTCTACTAAGAAGAATAGGGATTTTTGTGTTTCTATGGTAGATTTGAGTGAGTTCTGGGGAACTATTGCTGACTCCCCATTTTCCACCAGCATGGTGGAATCTGAGATCCGCGACCTTATTCTGAGATATATCCATAGAGTCCTGGATTGCACAGTGGTGGGGAGATCTTCTAGTGAGGAGAAGGTCAATTGGATTGACCTGTTTTGTTTGTATTGTATGGTGACAGGTAGAGAGGCCAATGTGGCCTATGTGATGGCTACATCTTTGGCTAGAGGTAGGCGAGGTGGAGGTAGAGCGCGGTTGGACATGAGTCCCTATGTTTGCCGCATTGCTGAGTTTTTAGGGGTGTTTGACAGGTACATGCCCGATTTGATGACTCTGGGGCCATTGACTACCCCGATAGATTTGAGGGACATGCGGAGAGCATGTATTTGTGAGAGAGATGACCCACCCAGGTGGGCAGCGTTTGTCATGGGACCTAAGATGATGCCACCACATGGGACACCAGCTGCTGATGTTGTCATGGGGTCAGTGCCTACTCATCGTCAAAGGCCAGTTTTTAGGAGAGGCTTTCTTCCCCGACAGTACCCACTTAGGGATCCCATACTAGATCCACTTACCTTAGAGTCCTTATGCCACAGGATGGATGGGTACCACGAGCAGTATAGGGACTGGAGGTTCACTGATCAGAGGAGGCAGGAGGATGCCATGAGGTATTTGATGACCTCACTACACATTGACATTCCAGAGTTCTACCGGGCTCCTGATGAGCATGATGATCGAGGTGGTGGTGATGATGAAGATTGAGTGTCGGTGTGGTTGGTTGTTACAGTGTTGGTTATGATGGTTTGAACAATTTGTATTTTGTAAACACAAAACTTGTGGTTTGTGGGGAGGATGGTTTGGTTTGTGGTTGAACATGTTCTTGGATATTGGTATTATTATGCTTTGGATGCATTGATGGTTGTTTGATCTATGTTTTTGTGTAGATCTTAATTGCATGTTTATGGCATGTGGAGCAAATTGTAGATTGAGGAGCTTTCTTGGAAAGACTGGCACTTGATAGTCTTCTTCTTTAACCAGCTAAGTCTTTTTCAGTTCTTAGTTCTTATTTTTAGTTATCTTTAGTTTTCCTTTTTCTCTACATTGGGGACAATGTAAAGTTTAAGTGTGGGGATGGGAAACTTTTTTTTAGTACTTTTTGAATTTTAGTTTAGTTGTTTATTTGAGTCAATTCTTTTATTTTATTTTATTTTTATTTTAGCTTAAAACTTTCTTGTCTCTGTTAAGATGGTTGTAAAAGTATGATTGGGAAATGATAGAAAAGTTAGGTTTGATGGTTTCATTCATGGTTAACTCGTTGGATTGGGGTTTATGCTTTGGTTATAGGATGTGTGAGTAGGCTCAACTGTTTTGTTTGTCCCGTAGGATTGGTTTAACTTCATTTAAATGCATGAATTTCGTGGGAAACATCTTGGGAATTTAGGATTAGTGAAACTGTTTTCTAGTTGTTTAAGGAGCCTTTGCATAATAACAAATGAGAGTTTTGAAAAACTGATTTTTGTTTGGCACATAAGTATTCTTTTTATGAGAATAAATCCGAGTCTTATGGCGCCTCTATTTCACCAAATGAGCTGAGTTAAAAAAAAAATAAAAATAAATAAAAGAAAGAAGTTGGACTAAAACTTACGTGTCACACGCCGGGTTGCAGCCTGGTTGAAACACCACTAAGCTAAGTTCAATGGAAAGAAAAAGAAAAAAAATAATAAATAAATGAAAGAAAAATGCTCACGCTTCCATTTGTTTCCATTGTAAAAGTCTGATTTTGGAAATTTCTTGTTTTGTTTATATGTGAGGGTAACTTGAAAGCTGGAATTCAAGATTAATTTGCTTTTAAATTTTCTAAGTGTGGGTCTAATGAAATGAAATGTAGAACATTAACATAACACAACCATGACTAAGGGACCTAAATAATCAGTATGGGTTTAATAGGATAAGAATGCTTGCAATCTTTTCCAAAACATTTAATTTTGAATTAACAAGCTTAATTGTGTAGAAACCATTTTACTTAACTATGATCCCATATTTTAGCGTAAGCCTTTTTCAGGGACGAAAAAGAGATAAGTGTGGGGATGTGATGTGCTGCAAAACACATATGCTTTTCCATTTGTTTTTGTCAAGTTTTTGTACAGTTTTGGTCAGTTTTGGAGTCGATTTAAGCTGGTGCTTCACAATTCTGTAATTCAATGCTTGCAGGTCATAAACTTGTGTATTTGGCACAAAATCATAAAGAAACAAGCTCCCGGTTGGGCGAGGACGGACCCTGAAACAAGAAAAGAAGAAATCTGTAATTTTGCACTCCTCGCGTAGCGCGAGGGGCACAAGAAACCCTGTCTCGTAGCTCGACAGGGGGAAATGACGATCATACCCTTCACTTAATCATTTCGGTTTGACCCGACTATTTTGTCGGTATTTGGATCCCTCGCGTAGCGCGATGGGGTTTTGGAATATCGTCGCGATACGCGAGAGGACAAGAAATTCAGAAAACGAAGTTGATTGACTAAAACGACTGAGGGCTTGAGAATTAGGGTAACACACGGTTTCTAGACGACTTTGGAGGCGACAAGGAGGCTGGAAGAGGCGATTAAGATCAAGGCTCATCATCGTGAAGCCCGAGAATTGCGATTCGAAGGGTGTAATCACGATCGGTTCTTATTCCTGCATTGTTTTTCCATTTGAGTGATGTTTTGTTGTGGTTTGTACATTAGATCTTCCTGTTTGTTCATGATGATTGTTGGCTAAACCTTTGCAACTACCTAGGGTTTTAACGAATAAGCATGTTTAACGTTTGATTTGATTGATTATGGAACAATGATTGTGATTATGAAATGACATAAAGATTTGGATTTGAATCTTGGATGTATACGAATGTTTGGATTGGTTTATTGATTTGAATTATGTATTCCTCATGTGCTTTGATGAATGTCTTTCATATAATAGGTGCATGTTAGATCAATTACTTTGTGTTTTTGATTTGTAAATGAATTGCTAGACGTAGTGGTTCATAGGAATGTTAATTAGGTCATAAACAAACTAAATGCTTAACTAAATTCAAAACCCGTGAGGTGAGAGTTTTTTAGTTTGTCTTGAGTGTTTAGTTACTAGTTAAAGTCTTTGTGAAAAGACCAAGACTAGTTTAATTGGACATATCCTTGCCTACTATGTCCAAATTGAATTTCCTTATTATCCCGTGCATGTGTTCGTGTATTGAGACCCTCGTTTCCGTGAGGTAGATGGTCTTTAGGATATGTCATTCAAGGTTTGGGTAACTTGTGAAAGTAACTCATTTAAACTGGTAATTCAGTAACTTGTAAACAACTTAGTTGATATTTTTGAAAAGGGTTGAAGATACTTTAGGGTGTTTACTAATTAGTAATTCACGATCCCAGTTTCACAATGGTTCCATAATCAATCTAGACAGCATTGAACATGTATAGAGTAAACCCTAGGTAGTCATTTCATCATTTGTCACTGCTTGTTTCAGTTCCATTGTTTAGTCTTATTCCAGTTTTTAAGTCATTAATCTATTTTAATTAATTAGTAAAAACCCCCCTTTTAAACAATCCTTTTAATAAAGTAAATTTGTATAGATAAGTCTTTGAGTCTAGTTAGCATTTTCTATAGAAGTCTGTGGGTTTAATATCCGGACTTACTTTTCTTTACTATTTTTGATAGGTTCACTTGCCTGTTAGTAGTTTAGTTTAGAGAGTCTATAGTATTACTTAGTGTCTAGGTTAGTTGTAATTTTTGTTATGTTTAATTAAACTACTTTGCACGCATCACCTGTATGGCAACATATCAAAATACTGTGTGAGAACATATCAATTACCTGTATGGCAACGTATCAAGATACTGTGTGAGAACATATCAATTGCCTGTATGGCAACATATCAAGATACTGTGTGAGAACATATCGATTGTTTGTATGGCAACGTATCAAATACTGTGTGAGAACATATCAATTTCCTGTATGACAACGTATCAAAACATTGTGTGAGAACATATCAATTGCCTGCATGGCAACGTATCAAAACATTGTGTGAGAACATATCAATTGCCAGTATGGCAACGTATTAAAATAATATGTGAGAACATATCAATGTCCTGTATAATAACATATCAAAAACAGGTGTAATAACATATCTATATTACAATGTTGTGTGTTGAGTAATACTTTAACATGTTTTTGAAATAACAGGACTGAGTATAACTACAAACATCTGTATGATTACTGTGTGATGAGAACATATTCGGATCTTTTCAATGTAGTTATACTATGTTTCTTATAATCACATTTCAACATAAATTTGTAAGTATGACTAAATATGGTTGAATTTATGTGGCCGAAAGGGTTATATCTTTAATGTTCTTGAACTGAACTGAGTTTGTCTGTATGCGAGCAGAGCAATGGCTCCAAAACGAGGTCGACCAGCTAAGATCTGGAAACGAATGTGGTTCCACCCGAAAATCTGGAAACGAATACAATTCCACCCGTGAACCCTGAAGTGAACACGGTTCCACCTGCGGTTGCAAGTGGATCTGAATTGAATGAAGCAATGATAGCCCGAATTGTAAGAGAACAACTATCTGCTTGTGGTGTTGTGACACAACATCAACCACATATCACTTCTGGTTCTAGTGGGGACCACGATCACACTGAACATAATGCTAATGGTGGCCACGTAGAAACTCATCATACCATCGGTACAACAACAACAAAAACAACTGTTCCTGATCCACCACATCAAGGATGTACTAATAAGTACTTGCTTCTTGCAACCCCCTACTTTCACGGGTAGAGAAGGAGCGGCTGGACTTTTGAAGTGGATTGATGAAATGGAGACTAAACTCAAAATCAGCCAGTGTCCAGCGGAGCATAAGGTGTCTTATGCTGCTTGTTCTCTAAAAGATTCAGCTTTAACCTGGTGGATTACCCAGGAAAAACTGTGGGCTCAACTACAGTCGATTCAATGGGTTGTAACGATTACAAAACTTTGGTTACGTCAGAGTACTGCCCAATCACTGAAATTCAAAAACTCCAGGAGGAATTCTGGAATCATTCTATGGTCGTTGCTGATTGTTTAACTTATACCGATCGTTTTCATGAACTCAATTGTTTACTTCCCAATATGTTTCATATGGAAGCAGCTTTGATTGAGAAGTACATAAAAGGTCTGGTTCCCTAGATTCAGGGAATGGTAACTACAGCTGAACCTACCACTCTCAAACGTATAATTCTGTTAACCACGAAGCTTACCGGACGGTAGTGGGCCATAGTGAGGCCCGTACCTCGAATGTTTCAAAGGGTACCAAACGAAAGTGGTTTGGCAAAACCAAAACGAAAACTCCGGTTGAGCCCATTAAAAACAAACCAAAAGTGAAGAACTATGGTGTAGCTGTTCTTGAGAGGAAAGCTTACACTCAACAAGCACCCAAATGCAGCAAGCGTCCATATCATCACACAGGACCGTGTCCTGTTTGTGCAAACTGTAATTGAGTAGGACACTACGCTAGATACTGTAACTTTCCTGCTTGTCAACCAAATCAAGCACCACGACAAACCCCTCAAACAAACCGATTGTGCTTCAAGTGTGGAAGTCCTGACCATTTCATGAGAAACCATCTGAACGACAATAACACCAATCAAGGGAATGAATGTTGGGGAGAGCTTTTCATATTGGTGCAACTGAGGCAAGGCATGATGCTAACATTGTCACTGGTACGTTTCTTCTCAATAATCTATATGCATCAGCTCTGTTTGACACAGGGGCAGATAAGAGTTTTATGTCTCCTGAATTTGCGTCATTACTTTCATTGCTTATGGTAAATCTAGAAACTCCTTATGTCATTGAACTTGCTAATGGCAAGTTAATCAAAACTAACAGTGTTATTTAAGGATGTTCCTTGAATCTGAATGATCACTTTTTTAATATCAAGCTACTTCCTATTGAACTTGGAAGTTTTGATGTCGTTGTAAGTATGGATTGGCTTTTGATAACCAAGCGGAAGTTGTGTGTCAAAACAAGGTAATCTGTATCCCATTACGTGACGGTAATACACTAATAGTTCAAGGAAAACGAGCTGGTAGAAAACTTGGTATCATATCCTTTATGCAAGCTCAGAAATACTTACGAAAAGGTTGTCAGGCCTTTCTAGCACATGTGATGAAGAACTGTTCTTCACGAAAACGTATCGAAGATATTCCGGTAGTCAAAGATTTTCTTGAGAATATATCAGGATTACCTCCAGTGAGACAAGTTGAATTTCGTATTATTTTGATTCCAGGTGCAGCACTTTTAGCTAAAGCTCCTATTCATTTAGCACCCTCAGAGATGCAAGAGCTTTCTGGTCAATTGCAAGAATTAATAGATAAAGGTTTTATCAGACCTAGTTTCTCACCCTTGGGAGCACCAATTGTTTTTGTGAAAAAGAAGGATGGTTCAATCAGGGAACTCAATAAATTGACAATCAAAAATCATTATCCATTACCACGTATTGACGATTTATTTGATCAATTACAAGGTGCTACTTATTTCTCAAAAATCGATTTAAGATCCGAATATCATCAGTTACGAATTCATGATGATGATATTCCTAAAACTGCTTTCAGAACTC
Organism: Mikania micrantha; assembly: GCA_009363875.1. NCBI lineage: Eukaryota > Viridiplantae > Streptophyta > Magnoliopsida > Asterales > Asteraceae > Mikania > Mikania micrantha. The sequence goes on along the minus strand of CM018686.1, from coordinate 37,778,086 downwards.
GATATGGTCATTACGAGTTTTTAGTAATGCCATTTAGATTAACAAATGCACCAGCAGTTTTCATGGATTTAATGAATCGAGTATGTAGACCTTATCTGGATAGGTTTGTGATTGTATTTATTGATGATATTCTCATTTACTCCCGAAATCAACAAGAACATGCTCAACACTTGAAACTGATTTTATAACTTTTGGCACGTGGGAAACTATGTGCCAATTTTTCCAAGTATGAATTTTGGCTACGAAAGTTCAATTCCTTGGGCATGTAGTGAACGAGAACGGTAACGGAAGACACCACAGACCCCAACTAAAATACATCAATTTTTAGGACTGGCGGGTTGATAACTTCACTATGTACTGTGATGCTTCTTGTAAAGGTCTAGGGTGCGTCTTAATGCAAAACGACAAGGTAATTGCTTATGCTTCTCGACAGTTGAAAATACACGAGAAGAATTATACCACTCATGATCTAGAACTTGGTGCAGTGGTGTTTGCACTCAAAATTTGAAGACACTATCTGTATGGAACCAAGTGTATTGTATACACTGATCACAGAAGTCTTCAACACATTCTAGATCAGAAAATGTTGAACATGCAACAAAGGCGATGGGTAGAACTTTTAAATGACTATGACTGTGAAATTCTTTATCACCCAGGTAAAGCGAATGTCGTAGCAGATGCCTTGAGTCGCAAGGAACGAGTCAAACCTTTACGTGTGAAAGCGTTAGGAATGACCATTCAAACCAGTCTAATTCCTCATGTTAGAGAAGCTTAGCAACAATCTTTACAAGCAATAAACTACCCTGCTGAGGAACTAAGAGGATTAGACAAACAACTAGAAACCAAAACTGATGGAGCGCACAAATCCAGGTATTCGATTCATCCGGGGGCCGATAAGATGTATAAAGATCTTAGAGATGTTTACTGGTGGCTTGGAATGAAGAAACACATAGCCGAATACATGCATTAATGCTTAACATGTCTCAAAGTTAAGGCTGAACATCAACGACCTTCTGGGTTACTACAACAACCTGAGATTCCCATGTGGAAATGGGATCAGATCTCTATGGATTTTATCACTAAAGTACCCAGAACATCGCATAACCATGACTCTATATGGGTTATCGTTGATCGCCTTACTAAATCTGCGCATTTCTTACCCATCCGAGAAGATTACTCCATGGATTGACTGGCGAAAATCTATGTTAATGAAATTGTATCTAGACATGGAGTACCAATCTCTATCATTTCAGATAGAGATGGTCGATTTATGTCACGATTTTGGAAAACTCTTTAGAATGCTCTGGGCACACAAATCAATATTAGCACAGCTTATCATCCCCAAACAGATGGGCAAACCGAACGAACAAATCAAACTCTTGAAGAATAACAACTACCATACCAGTATTCAATGCGCTCCATTTGAAGCACTTTATGGACGCAAATGTAGATCACCTATCTATTGGTCAGACATAGGTGAAAGTCAGATTATTGGCCTTGAATTTATTCAATAAACTACTGATAAGATCGCACTTATTCAAGAAAGAATTAAAGCTGCTCGCGATCGTCAAAAGAGTTATGCTAATAATCGTCGTAGACCTCTAGAATTTCAAACAGGTGATGGAGTAATGTTGAAAGTTTCACCTTGGAAGGGCATTTTTAGATTTGGGAAGCGAGGTAAGCTCTCACCAAGATTTGTAGGACCATTCAAAATTATACAACGAATTGGATCGGTAGCCTACAGACTTGAATTACCTCTAGAACTCAGTAACATTCATGACGTTTTTCACATACCAAGTCTGAAGAAATGCCTAACGAATGAATCGTTGATCGTACCTCTTGAAGAAATTCAGATTGATGAAAAACTTGAGTTTATTAAAGAACAGTTGAGGTAGTTGATCGAGAGGTTAAAGTACTGAAACACAGTCTCATACCGAACATTAAATTTCGATGGAACTCACAACGTGGCCCTGAGTATACATGGGAACGTGAAGATCGAATGAAAGAAAAATATCCACATCTGTTCTCATAAATAGTTGTTATCAGATAAGTCTTCACTAAATTTCGGGACGAAATTTCTTTAACAGGAGGAGACTGTGACACTTGCGTTTGTGAATTATGTCATTATCGAATGAAAGCACATATCTTCGTGCTTGAAATTTATGTTGATTTAGCAATTATGATTATTACAGTTTGAAAGTATGGGATAAATCGTGAACGTGGAAGAAAATCGTACGCGAAACGGAGTTCCGGATTCTCCGGAATCATAAAACGAAGAAAATTACAAAAATATCAGATTTTCGAGAGCCGCGCGGTACGCCAAGCCCCAAGCGCCCACGCTAGGCGATACGCGCGACTCAAAAATATCTGAGACTCATTGGTTCCGCGCGGTACGCCTAGCCCCACACGGCCACGTCAGGCGATGCGCGAGCCTTGTGGCGGTTTGGCAGATCCATATGAGATATCATATTTCATGCATATTTCATAATTTTAATCTTTCTCGAACATCAGCTCTAAAACCTTCAACCAGACCAACTTATGAGCCTCAAGACTCAGATTTGAAGCCTTCTAAACCTACAGATCGTACCAAGGAACGTTTCTACAACATCTGATCGTGGTTTTACAACCAGAAATCCGTCTGATCGGGTAATGATTCGTTTTAACTTACTAGTTTGATAATAATTAGATTAGATCTTGTTTTTGAACGTAATGCAATAGTTAGGGTTGTTGATTATGGCCTAGATGATGGCTAGGAATGATTATAAACGAAGAACTCGATATGTTAATGGGTAAATCCTTGTTTTGATCCGTTGTAATGCCCGGCTATCATGAAACTATACTCATGATTATAATGGTTTAAACCATTTGTTTGTGACAATGTATGTGATTAGTTTGATTAATACTTGAAATGCAAGGTTAAATCCAAGTGTTTCAAACTAATCACGATCATTAACATACTCATTGGAATGATTATCTGATATTTATGATAATAGTCAGATTAGTACGTTAAACATGGTTATTAAACCTATTTCAATGTCACATTATGATGTTTCATGATATCTGGATAATCAATAACAAGGATTGATCATTCCTAAGCCATAAATCCATCTAGAAATTGTTTCAGTACTATAATCAACAACAGTACCTATTTGGTTAATCTGAGATTATTCTGCTTAATCAAACTTGTCATCAACCTTTTATTAGGAACCTGAATCAGTATAGGTTCACGCATTGTCATACATTATATGATATGACATTAAAATAATTAATTAAAAACCTAGTATCGGTTTGATGACTTTCAAGGAAATGTCTTTCACATTGAACGTTCAGAAAGATGAGTAAGTTAAAACATATATAACTTATTAAACTTAAACTAATGCAGAATTTAGCTACCAATATCATTATGCGTGTGATTTCACTATCTTTACGACTTCAGGTGAGTTTCGTACAATCCCTTTCTCGATCATATGATATGTATCACTATTATCTGTGTGATTTCATGTGAACTTGTGGATTTCATGGGATTTTTCCTGTAGAACAGAACACTATCACAGTATCTAAAAGTCCTCATTCCTTGAACCGTATCTAGTGAACCCATGGTGCGCCAAACGGGGAACAATGATAGTACTATTGGCTGACAACCCATTTGCTGGGAACTTGCAACTCCCCTTGGTGTAAATGTTTGTTACCTGTTTCCAGAACCTCTTAATGTTGTGATAGACATTAAGATAATGAGGCATAAAGATGTTACCGAAGTGTAGTATCTTCTTAGAACCATACGAAGTAGTCCGAAAAGAACTAGATACGGGTCCCATGGTTATCTTGAACTGAATATATTGACCATTTGCATGTCATATCATATTTTTTAACTTGAACATTACGAACTCACCAGCTTTGTGCTGACCTTTCCAAACTTAAAACTTTTGCAGGTCGACAGTGACCATCGGTGAGGCTGCACTTTTGAACACTTGTAATTAAATGACTTAGTTTGTGTAATAAGATAGTTTATAAAATATAAATGGTGGTTGTGATTACGAAACCCTTGTAGAATGTTATATTTAAGTTAATATATGTGTTGTGATACCGGATCAAGTAAGTCACACCTCATCTCTAAGACATCACCACTATGTTTCTGCAACCTTCCCAGTGACATCATCAACAGGTGACAAGAGGTGGGTGTGTGACATAATCACTTTTAGTCATCTTTCGTATTTTAGCACCAAAAACCTTCGACCAAACTATCTTTTTAGCATCTAAATACATATTTGAAGGTACCAGATTGGCTTACAATCCATTTGCTGGGAGGTTTGCTTCTCCCCTTGTGTGAATGTTTGTTACATGTTTCCAAGAAACTTTCTTAATGTTAGTGATACACATTAAGATAATGAGGCATAAAGATGTTACTGACGAGTAATGTCTTCGTAAAACGTATTGAACTTTTTATATCAAAAACTTGTATATCATATCATATTGTTTAACTTAAACACTACGAACTCACTAGCTTTGTGCTGACCTTTCCAAACTCAAAACTTTTGCAGGTAAACAATGACCATCAGTGAGGCTGCACATTTGAACCTCTGTAATTAAATAATTTAGTTGTGTAATAAGTTAGTTGTAAAATGTAATGTTGGTTGTGATGAAAAAACCTTGTAATATGTTATCTTTAAGATAATCTGTGTGTTGTGATACAGGATCAAGTAAGTCACACCTCACCTCTGAGACATCACCACTATGCTTCCGCAAACTTCTTAGTGTGACGAATGCCATCATCAACAGGTGACGAGAGGTGAGGGTGTAACAGGGTGGTATCAGAGCCACAGGTTATAGAATTTAGGTGGACTTAGAGACCTAGACTAGAACCATAGGCTCGTATAGTGACACTGAGAGCACCGAACCTAAATAACGAACAAAACTTGTTTTGAATTGAGCCAGAATAATTTGGTAGTACGAATTCCAGTTATGAGTGGCCAGCATAACTGAAATTCGCAACACGTGCGCATTCTAGTAATATTCAATGCAAGCAGAACAATAATAACTATAAGGACGAGTAGTTGCTTTAAGATAGGATGGGATATCATGTCATGGTTGTGTTGAATATTATTATTCAATATTCATTTCATGATACTGATCTCCAAATTTTGTTTGTACAGCGATCGCCAACCCACCCGAGCTCTACATTTATCAGAGTTTTCCATACGTGATACTCGATGAAACGCCGACTTCAAGCCCGAGTTCTGATTCCGACCCTTCAGAAGCATCGCCGGCTGCATCACAGGCTGTACGACAGGTACCAGCTACACCACCACCAGTACCATCTGCTTTACCTGGACATCCTCAGGCACCTACTTAGGATGCCTCTACAGATAGGAGGCAGAGTTGATTGCCTCAGAGGGTTCCCGTGTGGGACGGACTGAGACGCATGTGGGATCAAGCCCGCAAGACTACAGGACCACTTCCACGACGTCATATGGCACCAGAGGGACGTGCCTACAACTATCCATGAGGTGGGAGAATCCTCCAACCAGGCTAAGCTACGGGCTTAGCTGCAGCAGTTCACCCAGGATTTACAAGGGACACGTAAGGACCTGCAGCAGTCTCGTGCTACATAAGAGGATACTCATACGACTGTACTAGAGATCCTTACATCTCACCTGACTCTTTTGGAGCAGGTGAATGCTTTAGATACAGATACCCGAGCGTGGAGAGTTGCTGTTGAGATAAGATTGAGGAGGACTTGGGGGAAGATTGTGATTGATGTGTTTTGGCAGCAAGTAGCAGTGTTGAGAGAGATATTGGTGTGGATGAGAGAGGTTGTGATGGGGATAGTTGGGATGATGCACCTAGAGGCTAGGCTATTATGTTTGGCTACTCTAGCTATTACCATGGCTTCCTTACTGTATTTCATGCGGTAAGTGTGATCTAGGAGTTGATCGGTTGGGATCTCATTGTACATATCTTGTGACATAAATAGATAGGTTGGTAGTGGGTGCGAGATGTTTTGATGTGTTATAGTTCCTGAGTTATGAGTTGGAGGATAGAGTGTGTTGGTATGGGTATGTTGTGATCTTCGTTGTATCTAAACCTCGTGATGTACGAAACTATGGTGGTAGTAATAAAATGGTTATTTCTGTATATCTGTTTGTGTGTAATGTGTGAATGTGTATGTAGGTCAAACTTTTTTGAACAACAATTGTATAACATATCGTAAAATATCAAAATCCTGTGTGGTAACATATCAAAATCCTGTGTGGTATCACTTCAATTGTCAGTGTGACAGTGTATCAAAATCCTGTGTGGTATCATTTCAATTGTCTGTGTGACAGTGTATCAAAATCCTGTGCGGTATCATTTCAATTGTCCGGGTGACAGTGTATCAAAATCCTGTATGGTAACATATCAAAATCCTGTGTGGTAACATATCAAAATCCTGTGTGGTATCATTTCAATTGTCTGTGTGACAGTGTATCAAAATCCTGTGTGGTAACATATCAAAGTCCTATATTACAGATGTGTTTTACAACACATCACACAAAAAGTTGATGTCGACGGAGCTTAGCTATAAAACTAACTAAAAACCAACTCTAAAATAGACACAAAGTAACAAATCTAGACTCTCTAAAACCTAAGCTACCGACAGGCAAGTGTACCTATCGTGTGTAGCAGAGCAAAGCAAGTCCGGATATCGAACCCACAGACTTCTACAGATTACGCTAACTAGACTCGAGGACTTATCTATACAAATTTACTTGATTAAAAAGAATTGTTTAAAGGGGGGTTTTACTATCAACAAAAAATGAATTAAAATGAGGAAAAACTAAAACGAGAACAAACGGTGGACAAAGAAGAGAATCAGGTGGACAAAACACTACCTAGGCTCGAATCCTTTACAAGCTTGACAAGGTTCTATCGGTAATGAAACTGATATGCTACCGGGATCTTAGAATACTAAAGCTTTTAACCAGGCTGCAACTCGGCGTGTGACACATAAGCTTTTAGTCCAACTTCTTTTTTTTTAGCTCAACTCATTTGGTGGAATAGGGGCGCCATAAGACTCGGATTTATTCTCATAAAAAGAGTACTTATGTGCCAAACAAAAATCAGATTTTCAAAATGCTTATCTGCTAATATGCAAAGGTTCCTTAACAACTAGAAAAACAGTTTCATTAATTCCAAAATCCCAAGATGTTTCCCATGACAATCATGTATTTAAGTAAGATTTTACCAATCCTACGGGACCAAAATAACCAGTTGGGCCTACCTACACATCCCATAACCCAAGCATAAAACCCCCAAACCAACAAGTCAACCATGAACGAAACCACAAAACCCAACTTTCCTATCATTTCCCATCATGCTTTTTGCAACCAACTTAAACAAGGACAAGAAAGATCTAAGCTAAAAATAAAAATAAAAAATAAATTTAAAAATTTTGACTCAAAAACTTAAGTAAACTAAAATTCAAAAACTAACTACTAAAACAAAACTAAACTAAGTTTCCCATCCCCACACTTAAACTTTACATTGTCCCCATTGTAGAGAAAAAGGAAACCCAAAAGAAAACTAAAAACTAGAAACTAAAAACTGAAAATGACTTAGCTAGTTAATTAGAAGACTGTCAAGTGCCAATCTTTCCACGTAGCTCCACAATCTACAATGTTGCTCCACAGGCTGTAAACATACAAACACTATGTACACAAGACAAAGATCAAACAAGCATCAACACGTCCAAAGAATAATAATGATATCCATGATTAAGCCCAACCACAAACCGACCCTACCATTTGGCTAAAATTAATAAAGAAAAACACAAAACAACCTAAGAAAATTAAGAACTAACTAAAAAAATATCAATCTACTGCAAAAAGAATGGAATTAGAAAGCCACCGTACCTTAAAATCTACTTAGAACACCTCGCCTTTGTGCTAAACCCGCCAATGGAAATGTAGATGGTGGAATGGTGGTAAAAGATGGTTGAATGGGTATTTAGTGGGTGAAGGATGGTGGTTAAAGCGGTGTAGGGGAGGCAATTTGGGGGAAAAATTTGAAAACTAGGGTTTTTAAACATTTTGAAGCATGCAGGGACCCGTCGCGTACCACGACAGATTCTCAATTGGCCGACGCGTACGGATGGTTGACCCGCGTTTTGACCAAATCTGTAGTGTAACGCGACAGATGGCCCTGTGGGTGTCGTGTGACGCGACGGGGTCATTTTTTCAGAGAGTTTCTGGCATTTTCATGCCTTAGCCAAATTTTCAACCCATTTCTCTTACTTAAACCATCCAAAATCATTCTAAGGTAAAGAAAACATACCAGGTGACTCTAATCCGTCTGTATTGCATCAAATTGATCAAAAACCTGCAAAACACATTGAAACACACGAAAACGAAAAAACGAAAAACAATAACGAAAAATTAAAAACACACCAAAGACATTAGAAAACAACTAACTCATCATTCACCAAAATCACACCATCCACTCGATGGACTAACTCACCACTGGCGCTCACAGAATTTGCTATCTTCAAACAAACACTCTCATCACCCACTCTAAAAGTGAGTTTACCCTAAAACAAATCTATGATAGCCTTAGCGGTGCGCAAAAATGGACGCCCAAGAATGATGGGAACCGCCGTGTCCACCTCCATGTCATCACAATAAAGTCCACGGAAAACACAAACCTATCCTCTTTTACTAACACATTCTTCAAAATTCCCCGTGGACATTTAACCGATCGGTCGGCCAACGAGAGCGTCATGCACGTGGGGGACAAGTCACCAAGAGCTAGCTTCTCATAAAGAGAGTATGGCATCAAATTAATGCTAGCCCCTGAATCCGCCAAGGCATGCCTCTTAACATCATCCCCAAATAAACACGGAATTGTAAACATTCCCGGATCGGCAAGCTTCTCAGGTAGCTTGTTTAAAATCATTGCAGAACACCCCGCGCTCACAAGGGTGTTGGCAACCTCTCCCAACCAATCCTTACTCTTCAGCAACTCTTTGAGATACTTGACATATTTTGGTATATGCTGAAGAGCTTCAATAAACGGGAGATTGATCTTGAGTTGTTTAAACATGTCAAGAAAGTGCCCGTATTCCTTAGTGGGTTTACACATGACTGGCTTACCAACTACCGGCTTCTCAACGGGAGACTCACTGTTAGGTGCGGTACATGCTGGGACTAGCCTCCGGGGCACCCTCCCAGGAGTCTCCATCTCAATTTCTTCATCTGCCGGTTCCTCCTCACCTAAATCAACCGGTAGGACCACTCTCTCACTCTCCTCAACTTCCACCAACACCGGTGGCATGAACACTTCTCCTCCACCTTTTCCAGAACGGGTAGTGACCGCCTTAACATGGGCGTTCGGGTTGGTTTGGGGCTGACCCAGGAACTTGCCTTGGGGCCGTTCATCCAACCGTTTGGCTATGTCACCAACCGTTCGCTGTAAATCCAAGAACGCAGATTGCTGGTTCTTGAGGAGAACATCATGCTCATGTAGGATCTTTTGTGTAGTATCATCTTTTGCCACTAACTGAGTCAATAACTCCTTATCCTACCCATACTTCCACCACCACCAGAAGTGCTACCAGAACCACTACCACTAGGAGCTTGACTACCACTATGCCTTTGGTTCTGAGGATATCCAGAATGAAAACCAGGGGGGTTACCTGAAGATCTAAAAGGTTGGGGGTTCTGAGAATTTCCCCATCCGGGGTTGTACGAGTGCCCAAACCTACCCTGTCCTCCTACATAATTAGCCTGCTCCTGGCTCACCAAACACTCAGAAGTGGCATGACCACCCCTGCAAATCTCACACCTGTCTACTCTCATCTTCAGATCCCTAACATCCCTAGCTAGAGACTCAAGAGCAGCAGCAACACTAGTGTCCGTGTTCACATGATGAACACCCCTCATTGACGAGGAAGAACTAGTAATAGGAGTTGAATTCCTATTGGATGATCGCTGCTCGTACTTGGCCTGAGCAAAACTCTCAAACAAATCATTGCATTCAGCCACATCCCTCTTACCCATGAGGTGGCCTCCTGCAGAAGCGTCAAATCTGGCACGAGTCTCATAAGTGAGCCCATTGTAGAATTTCTCTACAAGGGCCCATTCAGACAAACCATGTTGGGAGCATCGACTGAGCAGGTTTTGAAACCTCTCCCAAGCTAGGTAGTAGGGCTCATCAGGGGCCATTCGGAACGAATGGATCTCATATCTCAGGCGGGCGGCCTTAGCAGGTGGGAAGTAATTTTTAAGAAAAGCATCCCGGAGGCTAGCCCAAGTGGTAAAAGTGCCTGGCGGATGAGAATCAAGCCAAGTGGATGCTCGCCCCGATAAAGAAAAGGGAAATAAGTGCATGAAAATCGCATCTTCGGTGGCACCTTGAAGACTAAAGGTGCCACAGATGCGTGTAAGCCGAGCAAGGTGCTCGGGCGCATCTTCATCATCACGACCGCTAAATTGAGCATTATTAATAGCGGTCATGATATATGAAGGAATCTGCCATGAATTTTCATTCGGGATCGGTGGCAGTGTAATGGGGTTGTTAAGCCCCGTGAAACCTGCGGTGGCCTGCTGATGAACAGTGCGACGCTCTGCCATAGGTGGAACAAAATGAAAACGTGGACTAGAATGGGTGGAAGAACTAGAACAAGATGGTGGTGTGTGCTCAGAAAAATCTGCAGAAATGGGACTTGAAGCATTTACCTCGCTCGTAGAACCTTCAGAAAAGTCCCGCGAATCGCTCCTTGATAGCAATGAAAGCTCAGGTGGCGGTATGTGTGAACGTAAGTGTGGCATACACTACCAAACCTGCAAATAAACAAAAATAAAATCAATCAGAAAGAAATAAAACAAAATAAATTAAATAAAATTTAAAAGCAAACTAAACACAAATATGCACAGATAAGAACAAGAACTAGTAAGCACAATCGACTAAGAAGTCCCCGGTAACGGCGCCAAAAACTTGATGTCGACGAAGCTTAGCTATAAAACTAACTAAGAACCGACTCTAAAATAGACACAAAGTAATAAATCTAGACTCTCTAAAACCTAAGCTACCGACAGGCAAGTGTACCTATCGTGTGTAGCAGAGCAAAGCAAGTCCGGATATCGAACCCACAGACTTCTACAGATTACGCTAACTAGACTCGAGGACTTATCTATACAAATTTACTTGATTAAAAAGAATTGTTTAAAGGGGGGTTTTACTATCAACTAAAAATGAATTAAAATGAGGAAAAACTAAAACGAGAACAAACGGTGGACAAAGTAGAGAATCAGGTAGAACAAACACTACCTAGGCTCGAATCCTATACAAGCTTGACAAGGTTCTATCAGTAATGGAACTGATATGCTACCGGGATCTTAGAATACTAAACTCAAAGGAAATTTAGAGCACCCTCGACCCTTCTCAAGGATAGTCAACTAAAGTTCCCAAAAGCCGTTAAACTACCGGTTAAATGGATTTCCTTCACAGGTCATCCAAATGTCTTATGAAATACCCGCTAGACAATCTACTTCACAGCGCGATCGTCTCAATACATATAGGATAAAATCTGACAAACTATCTACCTCACGGTGCGACAGTTTTAAGACACCTAAATGCACGAGGTAACCTGGAATTTCCTATTTGATTCAATAAACAAGGTTTGAAAGACGAACTAGACCGATCTTCTCACGAAGCCTCTAACCTAGCAATCTAACAACCAAGACTCATTGACAACTTCTCACCTCACAACTATTGAATTTGGTTGCACATCTTAATCATCTAAATCATAATAAAACACTCCTATGAATTACCTGATCACACCAATTCATCTATTAATCAAAAACACACAGTAATTGACCTAGCATGCATCTATTATATGACAGAAAATCATCAAGACCCATGAGGAGTGAAAAACCAATCAAAAGAAAATCAAAGATACACATACACATCCAATATTCCAAACCAAATATTTAAATCATAAATCAAGCACATCATAATGTTCCAAAACCGAATTAAACCACAATCAAACCCATATAATCATCTAACCTAGGTAGCTTGATGTGTTTAGCCACTAAACATAGTCATAAACATAATCATAACATATGAAAAGTCTAAAATACACATAGGAATCAACAAAATAACGGGAAACAATAAACCGAATGTTTGGATGACTCCAACAATGATCCAAAGCTCTTGAATCTTCAATCCGATGCTTCCCAGACCTTGAAATCGCCTCCAGCCGTCGTCTCTAATCGTCTATGCTCGAATTCTCTAGCCTCCAGCCGTTTTTATTAGGTTAAACTCGATTTTCTGAAAATTAGACCTCGTCGTGCTACGCGACAATAATCTGGCAACCCTTCGCGCTACGCGAGGGTCTCGCTACCCGACAAGATAGTCGGGTCAACCCGTAATCATTAAAAAGGGCATTCTGGTAATTTTCCACCTGTCGCGCTACGTGACAGGGTTTCATGTGGTTGTCGCGATACGCGAAAGGTTCCAAAAATCAGATTTTTCTTTCTTTAGCTTCAGGTCTGTCTTCATCCAACCGGGAGCTTGTTTCTTTGTACTTTAGCACCGAATAAGTATGTTTATGACCTGCAAGCATCAAATTACAGAAATGTGAAGCACCAGCTTAAATCTACTCTAAAACTGAATAAAACTATACCGAAACTTATACAAAACAAATGGAAAAACAGATGTGTTTTACAACACATCAATTACCATATATCAAAAACATGTAAACAATAACATAGTTGTATCGGTGTCACAATGTCGTGGGCTGTGTAATACTATAACATGTTTTTGAGATAATAGGACTGAGTATAACTACAAACATCTGTATGATAACTGTGTGCTGAAAACACATCTGGATTATATTAATGTAGTTATACTATGTTTCTCATAAACACATTTCAACATAAATTTTTCAGTATGACTGAATATGGTTGAAATTTTGTGACTGAAAGGGTTATATCTTTAATGTTCTTGAACTGACCTGAGTTTGTTTGCATGAGAGCAGAATCATGGCTCCAAAACGAGGTCGACCAGCTAAGAAAGCTGCCAAGAATGTTACTAACCCTGAACTGAATGAAGTCCCACCTGTAAACGTAGAATCTAATCCGGATCCGCATATTAATCCAGAAACAAATGTGGTTCCTCCCAAAAACTTGGAAGCAAATACAGTTACACCTGTAAACCCGAAACTGAACACAGTTCCACCTGCGACTGCAAGTGGATCCGAACTAAATGAAGCAATGATAGCACGAATTGTGAGAGAACAGGTATCTGCTTGTTGTGTTTTGACACAACATCAACCACATATCACTTCTGGTTTTGGTGGGAACCATGATCACACTGAACATATGCTACTGGTGGCCACGTAGAAACTCATCATACCACCTAGTACAACAACAACAAAAACAATTGTTCCTGATCCACCACAGCAAGGATGTACTTATAAGTACTTTGCTTCTTGCAACCCACCTACTTTTACGGGTAAAGGAGGGGCTAAACTTTTGAAGTGGATTGAGAAAATGGAAACCAAACTCAAAGTCAGCAGTGTCTAGCGGAGCATAAGGTGTCTTATCATGTCTGTTCTTTGAAGGACTCAGTTTTTACCTTGTGGAATACCCAGGCAAAAACCTTGGGCTTAGTTACAGTCGACTCGATAGGCTGGAACGAATTCAAAACTCTTATTATGTTAGAGTACTGCCCAGTCACTGAAATTCAAAAGCTTCAGGAGGAATTCTGGAATCACTCGATGATCGGTGTTGATTGCTTAGCTTATACCGATCGCTTTCATGAACTTACTTGTATACTTCCCAATATGTTTCTTATGGAAGCAGCATTGATTGAGAAGTACATCAAAGGTCTAGTTCCCCAGATTTGGGGAATGGTGACTGCAGCTAAACCAACCACTCTTAAACGTACAATTCTGTTGACCACCAAGCTTACCGATGTGGCGGTAATGAGTGGTACTTTGATCACAAAAACTCAGAAGGCAATGGGCCGTAGTGATGTCAATACCTTGAATGTTTCAAAGGGTACCAAATGAAAGTGGTTTGGCAAAACCAAAACCAAAGCTCTGGCTCAGACTAGCCAGAGCAAACCAATTTTGAAAAACTATGGTGCGGATGTTCCTCAAAGGAAAGCTTACATTAGGTTGGTGCCCAAATACAACAGGTGTCCATATCATCACACAAGTCTGTGTCCTGTTTGTGCAAACTATAATCGAGTTGGGCACTACACCAGATACTGTAATATGCCTGCTCGTCAACCAAACCAAGCACCACGGGAAACCACTCAAAAAAACCGGTCGTGCTTCAAGTGTGGAAGTCCCAACCATTTCATAAGAAACTATCCGAATAACAACAACACCAATCAAGGGAATGAAGCTAGGGGGAGAGCTTTCCAAATTGGCACAACAAAGGCAAGACATGATGCAAACATTGTCACAGGTACATTTCTTCTCAATAATCTATACGCATCATTTCTGTTTGATATAGTGGCAGATAAGAGTTTTATCTCTTCTGAATTTTCATCATTACTTTCATTGCCTACGGTAGATCTAGAAACTCATTACGTCATTGAACTTGCTAATGGCAAGTTAATCAAAACTAACAGTGTTATTCAAGGATGTTTCTTGAATCTGAATGATCACCTTTTTAATATCAATCTACTTCCTATTGAACTTGGAAGTTTTGATGTCGTTGTTGGTATGGATTGACTTTCTAAAAACCAAGTGGAAGTCGTATGTCAAAATAAAGTGATCCGTATTCCATTACCTGACAGTAATACACTGATAGTTCAAGGGGAACGAGCCGGTAGAAAACTTGGTATCATATCTTGCATGGAAACTCATAAATGCTTACAGAAAGGTTGTCAGGCCATTATAGCACATGTGACTGAGAACAATTCTCCACAAAAATGTATCGAAGATATTCCGGTAGTCAAAGATTTTCATGAAGTTTTTCCTGAGGATATATCAGGATTGCCCAAGTGAGACAACTTGAATTTCATATTGACTTGATTCTAGGTGCAACACCGCTAGCTAAACCTCCTTATCGTTTAGCACCCTCAGAGATGCAAGAGCTTTCTGGTCAACTGTAGTAATTATTAGAGAAATGTTTTATCAAAACTAGTTTCTCACCCTGGGGAGCACCAATTATTTTTGTGAAAAAGAAGGATGGTTCATTTATGATGTGTATCGACTACAGGGAACTCAACAAATTGACAATCTAAAAACGTTATCCATTACCACGTATCGACGATTTATTTGATCAATTACAAGGTGCTACTTATTTCTCAAAAATCGATTTAAGATCTGGATATCATCAGTTATGAATTCATGATGATGATGTTCCAAAAACTGCTTTTAGAACCCGTTATGGACATTACGAGTTTTTGGTAATGCCATTTGGATTAACCAATGCACATGCAATTTTCATGGATCAAGTGAATAGAGTGTGTAGACCTTATCTGGATAGGTTTGTGATTGTATTTGTTGATCATATTCTTATTTACTCCCGAAACCAGAAGGAACATGCTCAACACTTAAAACTAATATTAGAACTTTTGGCACATGAGAAACTATATGAAAAATTCTTCGAGTGTGAGTTTTGGTTACGAGAAATTCAATTTCTTGGGCATGTAGTGAATGAGAACGGTATTCAATTGGGTCCCAATAAGATTAAAGCCGTGAAACAATGGGAGACACCACGAACCCTAAGTGAAATACGCCAATTCTTAGGACTGCAGGTTATTATCACCAATTCATCAAGATTTTTCTAAAATAGCCCTGCCACTAAAAAGGTTGACACAGAAAAATCAACCGTTTATATGGGGTTCCCAACAGGAGGAGGCATTCCAACTATTGAAACGCAAACTCTTCAACACACCTATTTTGGCATTACCTGAAGGTATTGATAACTTCACAGTGTATTATGATGCTTCTCGTCAAGGTCTTGGGTGCGTCTTAATGGAGAACGATAAATTAATTGCTTATGCTTCTCGACGGTTGAAAATACATAAGAAGAATTATACCACTCATGATCTAGAACTTGGTGCGATGGTGTTTGCACTTAAAATTTGGAGACACTATCTATACGGAACCAAGTGTATTGTATACACTGATCAAAAAAGTCTTCAACACATTCTTTATCAGAAACTGTTGAACATGCGACAAAGGCGATGGGTAGAACTTCTAAACGACTATGACTATGAAATTCGTTATCACCCAGGTAAAGCGTATGTCGTAGCCGATGTCTTGAGTCGCAAGGAACGAGTCATACCTTTGCATGTGAAAGTATTAGGGATGACTATTCAAACCAGTCTAATTCCTTAGATTAGAGAAGCTCAGCAACAAGCTTTACAAGAAACAAACTACCCTGCTTAGGAACTAAGAGGATTGTACAAGCAACTCGAAACCAAAATTGATGGAGTGCTATATTTCTAAAGCCGAATTTGGATTCCTTTATTCGGTAACTCTAGAACAATCATCTTGGATGAGGCGCACAAATCCAGGTATTCCATTCATCCAGGTTCGGATAACATGTATAAAGGTCTTAGAGATTTTTACTTTTGGCCTGGAATGAAGAAACACATAGCTGAATATGTGGATCAATGTTTAACATGTCTCAAAGTTAAGGCAGAACATCCACGACCTTCTGGGTTATTACAACAACCTGAGATTCCATGTGGAAATGGGATCAGATCTCTATGGATTTCATTACCAAACTACCCAGAACATCATGTAATCATGACTCTTTATGGGTTATCGTTGATCGCCTTACTAAATCTACGCATTTCTTACCCATTTGAGAAGATTTCTCTATGGATCGACTGACTAAACTCTATGTTAATGAGATTGTTTCTCGACATGGAGTACCAATCTCTATCAATTCTGACAGAGATAGTCAATTTATGTCACGATTTTGGCAAACTCTTAAAAATGCTCTGGGCACACAAATCAATATAAGAAAAGCTTATCATCCACAAATGGATGGGCAAACAAAACGAACAAATCAAACACTGGAGGACATGCTCAGGAGCTGCGTGATTGAATTTGGAGGTATCTGGGATATTCATCTTCCACTTGTTGAATTCTCATATAATAACAACTACCATACCAGTATTCAATGCGCTCCATTTGAAGCACTTTATGGAAGCGAGTGTAGATCATCTATCTGCTGCTCAGAGATAGGTGAACGTCAAGTTATTGGCTCTGAATTCATTCAAGAAACAACGGATAAGATCGCACTTATTCAAGAACGAATTAAAGCGGCTCGTGATCGTCAAAAGAGTTATGCTGATAATCGTCGTAGACCTTTAGAATTCAAAATAGATGATGGAGTAATGTTGAAAGTTTCACCTTGGAAGGAAATTTTCAGATATGGAAAGCGAGGTAAACTCTCACCAAGATTTGTAGGACCATTCAAAATTATACAACGAATTGGAAGAGTAGCCTACAGACTTTAATTACCTCTTAAACTCAGCAACATTCATGATGTTTTTCATGTATCGAATTTGAAGAAATGCCTAACAGATGAATCATTGATCGCACCTCTTGAATAGATTCAGATTGATGACAAACTTCAATTCACTGAAGAACCGGTAGAGGTGACGAATAGAGAAGTTAAGGTGCTGAAACGTAGTCGCATTCCAATCATTAAAGTTTGATGGAACTAACAACGTGGACTTGAATATACATGGGAATGTGAAGATCGAATGAAAGAAAAGTATCCCCATTTGTTCTCATAAACGATTGTCATCAGATAAGTCTTCATTAAATTTCGAGACGAAATTTCTTTAACAGTGTCACACCCCCACCCCTCGCCACCGCATCTATGATGTCACTGAAACTGTCGCGGAAGCATAGTGGTGATGTCTCTGAGGTGAGGGGTGACTTGCTTGATCCGATATCACAAGCACACAGATTAACTTAAAATAAATACATTACAGGGTTTCGTTATTACAATTTACATTACAATATTAACCTATTTAATTACAAGTTTGTGAAGTGCATTCTCCCCGGAGTCACGGTCTACCTGCAAAATGGTTTGATTTGAAAACGTCAGCACAAAGCTGGTGAGTTTATACAGTTCAAGTTTCACAATATGATATGATATGATATGTAATTTAAGTTCTCAGAATGTTCAGTTCAAGATAACCATTGGACCCGTATCTAGTTCCTTTCTGACGATATTGTTCTACAAGATACTACCCGTCGGTAACATCTTAATGCCTCATTATCTTAATGTCTATTACAACATTAAGAAGTTTTGGAAACAGGAAACAAACATTCACACAAGGGGAGATGCAATCCTCCCAGCAAATGGGTGGTCAGCCAATAGTACTATCATTGTTTCCCCGTTCGGCCACACATGGGTTCACTAGATACAGTTCATAAATGAGGACTTTTGATACTGTGATAGTGTTCTGTTCTCCGGGCAAAATCCCATGAAATCCACAAGTTCTCAACACTCACATGAAATCACACAGATAACAGTGATGCATATCATATGTTCAATAAAAGTTCAACAGTGTTCCCCGATGTTTATAAAAGATTAGAAATAAAAGGGGTTGTACGAAATTCACCTGATGATATAGATGTAGCAGAATATCTCCAAAATGATAATAGAGAAGTGATTCTGCATTTATTTATATTTAATGAGTTATTTATGTTCTATTTTACTGATTAGATCTTTCTGAACGTTCAATGTCAAAGACATTGCATAGTAAGTCATCAAACCGTTATTAAATGTTTAATTGGTTAATTTAGTATTGTATCATACAATGTACGATAATGTAGGAACCTACATTGCATTAGATTCCTAATACAAGGTTGATGACATTCTTGATTAATCAGAATAATCCCAGATTAACCAAATAGTTAATGTTGTTGATTACGATACTATAACAGTTTCTAGATAATTTAATGGCTTAGGAATGATCAATCCTTGTTATTGACTACCCAATTATCATGAAATATCACAATGTAGCTTCAGAATAGGTGTAATAACCATGTTTAACATACTAATCTGACTGTTATCATTAACATCAGATAATCGTTCCAATGAGTATGTTAATGGTTGTGATTAGTTTGAAACACCTGGATTTAACCTTGCATTTCAAGGATTAACCCAACTAATCACCTACATTGTTATAATCAAATGGATTAAACTATTATAATCATGGGTATGGTTTCATGCAAACCGAGCATTACAACGGATCAAAACAAGGATTTAACCGTTAAAACTTCGTGTTTTTTGTTTATAATCAATCCTAGCCATCATCTAGGCAATAATCAATAATCCTAACTATGTCATTACGTTCAGAATCAAGATCTACTCAATCAAAATCAAACTAGAAGGTTTAAACGGATCATTACCTAATCAGACGAAGTTTTTGCGGGTAAAATGACGATCTGAACTTGTAGAGACGATCCCTGGCACGATCCTTGCATTCAGAAGGCTTGAAAATGAAGATTGGATGGTAGTTTATGTGTGTTCTTCGTCTGGGTTGCGTCTGAGTTCGAAATGAAATAAAATTTTAAGTTTGCATGAAATCTGATGAAGTAGATCAGATTTCTCCACCGCCACATCCGTCGCGTACCGCGACGGAGAGCCCATTAATTCATGAAAACCTGAACATTAGGAACAATTAGCTTATTAATTTTTTCCTATAACTGTAGCTTGAGGTGTATACTACGTTCATTAATTCATTCCACATTCTATTGAAGGACTTAGAATAACTAAGCAATTCATGTGAGTACATTCATACTCCCTTCTTTACATTTTTTATTGTTTTAGGGATGTTACACATATCCTATACAAATCATATTATTCTTAGAGTCAAAACACTAATGATGCAATGACTTAATCTTTAGAGATTGCCTTTAGTAGTATGCAATTACATGTTTGAATTCTATATGCATTATTCGATATAAAAGTGTAGCATAAGGTGTGTTAGATACCACATTCGCATTGACTTAATTCTTTGTGTTAGAAAGGTGAAATTGTACACAATTGCAAGCCTATGGGGTACAAGTATGGCTTCACACTATTTGAGAACTGTTGAGAACTATTTGAATACTGATACACGTAAAATTATACATATTATTTGACGGAATTTCCCCCGCTTTTTACATAAAGAACGTGTAAATTAATTTGCAAATAGTCTTAATTTATGTTTTTGTGAATTTGCAGGAAAATAAAAGTGCTCGAAAGAAAGTCATGCTTTAAATAAAATTTCAGCAATTTCTGAGCAAATCCTCAGATGTGCACTACCATGTCGATCCTTGCACTCGCAGTGCAGCCAATGTTCAAAAGCCAACACAGGCAGTGCCAATCCCATACGCGGCAGTGCTGACTAGCGCACGACGGTGCGAGAACCTTGCACGACCGTGCAACAAGAGTGTGCCAGGTCACCCAAGACAGTTCCGGGCCAAAGTAAGGCAATGCTAACCTACGCATGACCGTGCATGAACCTTTCACGGCCATGCCAGAGGAAGGTAGTGCCAGCGATGTTGACTTGCGCATAACCGTGCGACTTTTGGCATGACCGTACCTGGCACCTCGAGTCGATTTTCAAGACTTAGCTGAAAATGGCAACTTCAACAATAGCCTCAGAAAAATATTGAAGCACTGTAGTACATTATACGATCATGCGCCATAGGCACGCGACCGTGCCAAGTTCAAGATTCCTATATATTGTGCTTTACTTTTCATTTGAAAGGGCTAGACTTCTTGGAACCAAAACACCTACTGATCAGATTATTCCTGGGATTCCAAGGGTAATTTTGTAGGCTTTCAAGATCCAAGGAGCATCCAAAAACATTTTCTTTACAATCCTTGCTTGCTTGTGGTTTGAATTTATCATTTCTACAATGTCTTTTCTTAATTTTGCACACTTTAATGTTATTCTTGTAAGCCTTATGGGCTAATTACTTTGTTGTTTAGATTATGATGGAACTTATGTTCTTGTGATAGTCTGATCGACTCTTACCGTGTTTATGGCTCCATCGGCTCCATGTTTATAGTCCGATCGACTCCATGTTTATAGCTCGATCAGCTCGGTGTTTATAGTCCGATCGACTCCATGTTTATAGTCCGGTTGAATCCATGTTTATAGCCCGATCTGCTCCATGTTTATAGTCCGGTCGACTCCATGTTTATAGCCCGATCTGCTCCATGTTTATAGTCCGGTCGACTCCATGTTTATAGCTCGATCGGCTCCACTTACCCCGTACGAGTACGAGAGCAGCAACATACTGCTCCCATACGAATATGGGAGCGTTGTTCATATCATTTTATCGTTCTTAACGTGTCATAGCATCGTATCATCATATCATGTCATGCTAGCATCATATCATCATACCATCATAACAACATAGCATTGTAACCATGTCATGCTAGAATCAGTCATCGTACCATCATAACATCATTATCACGTTCTTCTAGAATCTTATTTTCATATCATCTTAGCATCATAAACATGTTATGCTAGCATCTTATCGTAGTCATGCATTATGGTAACATCATAACAACATAACATCATGGTTATATCGTAATAATCATCCTATCATCATAATGTTATAGCATCATATAATCATAACCGCATAGCATCATTTCGTCATATCATTTTAACATATCATTAGAGTATGTATGCCAGCCCAAACAAATGTGTAACACATTAGCACATAAATCATTTAAATAGGGCATCTAGAACTCACCTGATAGTAGTAGGGTTCTTCTCTTCCTAAACCTGGTTGCCTCGGCTTGGACTCAAGAACCTACATCGTTATATCACATCATTACATTTCATTCCTAGACTTAGAATTTTTTCTAACTTCTCATAGCTCATCTAACTAGCCTCCAGTATCCGAAAACCCTAAAGTTCTTGAAATTAACATAGCATTCGAAGCATAAAGTTCACGAACTCCCAAGGTACACGAAGTCCATGAAGTTCACAAATTCCCCAAAGTACATGAAGTCACTGAAGCTCACAAACCTCAAAGTACAAGAATTCATGAAGTTCACAAAGCCAGTTTCACGAACTTAGAGTTCACGATCTTAGGGTTCACGAACTTAGGGAGGTTCGGATACTTCCATTTTGTGTACTCTTCGAATACTCCTTTTTCATTCATAAACCATCTCAGAACACTATCCAAGACTCATGGAGCTAGTTCTAGGTGCATAATGGCCTTAGCAACACATTGAGACCAAAAAGGAGTAAACTTTCTGTATAAAGGCATGACCTTTATCTATGGTTTCCTTTTTGTGTAAAAATCATAACTTTTATGAATCAAACCCTTACCTAGTGTTTGATTAACCTTCTCGTAACTTCTCGTGCGTTTCCTCCTTTTGGTCGAGCAAACGTCGTTTGTTGTAGTTCACGAACATGCCCCTTCGAGTACTTGAGATAGAGTGATTCCAGCTAAAGGTGATCATGTTTCCCAAGGCACCTCTATATTTAGGCCAGATTCACGAAGTTGGTTCGCAAAATTGAGTTCACGAACCTCATTTCGTGTACTTTCATCTTCATGAACTGGAGTTCACGAAATAGTTCGGTAACTCCCCCTTTTCGTAATCTTTTCATCTGGTTTATCATTTTCCTCTTCTTGCCCTTTCTACGAGTTAATTATTCGTTTCCCATTCGTAAGCTTAATTAGTTTTGCATTCAAAATTTCTGGGTGCTACAAGTCTCCCCTTCTTACATTAGGTTTCGTCCTGAAAACCTGTCACTGTACTTTTCGAACAAGTGGGGACACAACCTCTTCATCTCTTCTCATGCTTCCTATGTAGCGTCTGAACCTTTTCGATGCTTCCATTGTACTTTGACTTGGCAAACCGTCTTGTTCCGTAGCTGCTTTTCCTTGGTGTCCATGATCGCGATTGGTTATTCGATGTAGTTCAGTCTGTCATCCACCTCAATTTCATCCAGGGGAATGTGTGACTTTCGATCTACCAAAAACCTTTGCATATGTGATACATGTAAGGTAGGATGGATTCCACTAAGTTCTTCTGGTAGCCTTAGTCGATACGTGACTTTCTCTACCCTTGCTTTTATATGGAGTGGTCCGATCTATCTCGGACTCAGCTGTCCTCTCTTTCTGAACCTTATGATCCCTTTCCATGGTGATACTTTAAATAACACTTGAACGCCAACATTGAACTCTATGCGACTTCGACGTTGTCCACGTAGGACTGGCGATCATGTGCAGCCTTCATTCGTGCTTTTATCACCCGTAACTTTTCTGCCATGTCGATCACTGCAGCTTTGTTACCCATTTCTTTATGTCCCACTTCACCCCATCACAATGGGGTTCTACGTCCTCTTCCATACAACGCCTCATAAGGGGGCATTCTGATACTGGTGTGGTAGCTTTTTTTGTAAGAAAACTCCACAAATGGTAAGTGGTCATCCCGGCTTCCTCCAAAATCGATAATGCATGCCATAAGCATATCCTCCATAGTTTGGATAGTCCTTTCAGACTGTCCATCCATTTGAGGATGATAGGTGGTATTGATGTTCAATCTAGTTTCCATTGTCTCATGAAACTTCTTCCAGAATCTGGAGGTGAACCTCGTGTCACGATCCGATACAATGGAGATGTGAACTTCATGTTGGACTACAATTTCCTTTACGAACAACTCAAAAAACCTTTTAGATGTATAAGTCTCCCTGATGGGGAGAAAGTATGCACTCTTCGTCAATCGGTCCACAATCACCCATATGGTATCATGACGCTTAGCTGTTCTCGGTAACTTGGTTATGCAATCCATAGTGACGTGTTCCCATTTCCATTTCGGAACTTCTAGAGGTTGCATATATCCGTATGGCTTCTGATGATCGGTCTTTACTTGAGCACAAGCAAGGAACTTGTTCACATACTGCATCACGTTAAACTTCAACCCTGGCCACCAATAATCTTTTCACAGATCCTGATACATCTTTGTCGCACTGGGATGCACCGAATAATGCGATTGTGAGCTTCATCTAAAATCCTCGAGCGAATGTCTCCATTTCTAGGTACCCACATTCAACTGAATCGTACTTTCACACCATAATCATTGTCTACCAAGTTTTTCACTTGTCCGAAGATTCGTTCAAAGCCCACATTTTCTTCTTCTAAACCTTTTTGTTGCACCTCCTTGAGCTCATCTAGAAAGCTAGGCGTTATCACCAAACTTTATGATTTAACAGCGGGATGCTCGGTCTTACGACTTAGGGCATCTGCCACCATGTTGGCTTCCCCCGGGTGATATAGAATATCGCAATCATAATCCTTTAGTAGCTCAAGCCATCGTCTCTGCCTCATGTTAAGATCTTTCTGTTCGAAGAAATACTTCAAACTCTTGTAGTTGGTATACATGGTACTTTTAGCTCCGTAGAGATAGTGTCTCCATATTTTCAATGCAAACATTACCACAGCTAGTTCAAGATCGTGGGTCGGGTAGTTAGCCTAATGAATCTTAAGTTGGCGCAAAGTGTAAGCTATCACCCTTCCCCTTTGCATAAGCACACATCCCAACCCATGTTGTGACATATCAGCATACACAACCATATCATCATTTCCATCTAGCAATGCCAAAATGGAAACTTGGGTAAAGGATACTTGTTCTTTACAGTTAGTTTATTCAGTTCCCGATAATCAATGCACATCCTCATGCTACCATCTTTCTTCTTCACAAACAACACCGGTGCACCGCAAGGTGAAACACTCGGACATATGAAACCTTTGTTGAGAAGTTCTTATAGTTGGGTCATCATTTCTTTCATCTTGGTGGGAGCCAAACAATAAGGTGCTTTGGAAACGGTCTGATCCCTTGGCACTAAGTCGATCTGGAACTCAATTTCCCGCTCAGGTGGTAATCCAGGAAATTCCTCAGGAAATACAACTGGGAAGTTACGCACCACGGGAACATCATCAATCGTCCTCGTATCCGTTCGTTCCTCAATCACATATGCCAAGTAAGCTCCACTCCTCGCCTCATCATATCATTAGCCTTGATCATATATATGACCTTCGGCGCATACATCACTTTATCATCATAGACTGTTACGGGACTCCCATCCAGTGCTCGTAAACGTATCATCTTTCGTCGACATAAAATGTTAGCCTCATTTTTGGGTAACTAGTCCATCTCCAAGACTACATCAAACCCTCCTAAGTTTATAAGGAACAATCGTACGGGGAACCTATGACCTTTTATATTAATGTAACAATCATCTATCGCCTCCATCACCCTTGTCATCTTACCAATAGCTGTCTCTACATCAAATACCTGTTCTATGTTTTTAACCTTCCCACACAACCCATCACAAAATGTAGAAGATATAAAACTCAAAGTGGCACCAGAATCAAACAATACAGATGCAGGAATCTTGAACTCGAGTTCACGAAATATTTCAGTTACTCCCCTTTTTCGTGATCTTTTCATCTCGTTTATCTTTTTCTTTTCTTTCCCATGATACAAGTTAATTATTCGTTACCAATTCATAAGTTTAAATAGTTTTGCATTCAAAATTTCGTTCTGTTACAAAGAAATTGTGATTTTTTTTAATTTATGCAACTTAGGGTGATTAGGGTGTATAAGTCATATTAGTTTTCTTTAAATTGTGGAATTTATATTCTTGACGGATAAATAATTCTTGGATAAATCTTGACATAGACTTTGGCTTTAGGCTTCATAGAATAATCTAAGGTGATTAGAATGTGTTTTTCATTTTAATTTTCCAAAAGATTATAAGATTAGATATCTTTGACTGGAATCTAGTCAACATTTGGTTTATCAATTCATATTAATCTCATCACTAGACTAAGTGGATTCATAATCTAGGCTATTTCCTTAGATTTTAGATTACTTTCAAATCTAGTTGGTTAGTTGTTAGTTTAAACTTTACAAAACCAATATTCTCATGTTTTTGCTAAACATTGGTCGAGGTTTAGTATCGAGAGCTTTGGTGTCCACATATTGATATCTGGTTCTTACCATACACTATATTTCTATGCGATAGGTACACTTGCCTATTGTGTGTGACTTAGTTCTTAGTAAAAATAATTTTTAAAATGAAAAGACGTGTGAAAAATCCGTCTTTAAAACAATCAGTATCACGCATACCAAGTTTTTGGCGTCGTTGTCGGGAACATGGTGATTTCGTGAAAAATTAGATTTGGTTATTTAGCTTTCATTGATAGTGTAATTATTAAATTTTACTAATTTGATTTTTAGCTTTTAGTGTTTATTTTTTAATTTTTTAATTTAATTTTTTTTTATTTTAACATGTTGCATTTGGTAATCCATATATGCCTTATGTGTATTTCCTTAACCCGAGCCGAATATAGTCGAGCCTAGATCGAAGCCGGAGCGGTATTTTCGGCAAAGGTTGCGGGAGTAGTCCCGTTGTAGCGAATACCATTGAAGGAGACGTGGAGACCGACGACATCTTTTTCACGGGAGATAGGACCATGGCGGACGAAGATTATGACCGAACAATTTCCGACTTCGCGAAGCCATCACTTGGAGGATTGGAGACAAGCATTACCCAACCGACTGTTGAAGACAAAAATTTCAAGATTAATTCGAGCATCATTCAAATGGTTCAAAATACAGTTCAGTTCAATGGAAAGATCAATGGTGCGTCTCATGATGCCATTCGGCTTCGGTTTTTCCCATTCACTCTACGTGACCGAGCTAAGGCATGGTTGATCCCTCGGGTTGCATTACCACTTGGAATCAGAAGTCTGAAAAATTCTTTGAAAAGTACTTTCCCCTTGAGAAAACCCCAAAGCTGAGAGCTCGGATTCTTTCTTCCTAGTAGGATGATGGAGAGACGTTTTATGAGGCATGGAAGAGGTTTTAAAGATATGATGAGAAAGGTCTCACATCACGATTTAGAGTTATGGAGGCAATGCGAGACATTCTACAATGGTCTCAATGTAAGCAGACGATAGTAGCTTGACAATTATGCGGGTGAAGACTTTGGAGTGAAGATACCGTGAGAGGCAATTGAATTTCTCGAGAAAGCAGCTAGGAAGAGCAATTCTCAACAGGCTCCGAGAGCCAAGGTACCCAAGCAGGGTGTCCATCTGGTTGATTCGAATACTACTTTGACTGCATAGTTGGAGGCCCTCTCCAACAAAATCGAGCATATGTCTGTGAATAAAATCCAATCTTGTTGTGAGATACGCGGTGAGCACACCATAGTGGGGAGTGTTCGATTAGGGATAATTCCGTTCATGAGTATGTTGACTACATGGGCAACCAAGTTCACTCTCAAAATAATCCCTATAGTAACATTTATAATTCGAGGTGGAGGAATCACCAAAATTTCAGTTGGAAGTCTAGTACCACAACCCGGCAACCACCCAGGTTCAATCTGTGTCTCCCAATTAAAAATCAGACTCAAGGTCAGTACTCACAGATTCATCCTCCATGAAACCAGTTCCAAAATCAAGGCTCTAGCTGTGGGTCACAACCCGCTCCTAAAAAGCGATCAAATTTGGAGGACATGGTCGCATGGTTGCTAGCTAAATTGAAAAGCCAAAGCATGTTGGCTCAGAAAAAAATTCGTATATGGAAGACCACTTCCATAAGCATGAGACGGAGTTGAGGAACAAAAAAGCATGGATGCAAGCCATCGAGAATCAGGTGGGACAAATTGCCAAGTTGCTATCAGAAAGGCAACAAGGAGACCTCCTGAGTAACACTAAGTCAAATCCTAATGCCCATGTTAAGGCCATCACATCGAGGAGTGGTAAATCAACCACTACACATCCCTCCACCAGCTTCCCCTTTTTCTTCTCTTTTGCCGGTTTTTGAGGATGTTGCGACTGAGACTCATGTTGAGGTGCATTCAAGGCCAGGCCCAACAAGTACAACACAAGAAAAGGAACCAATCAAAGTTTACACTCCTCCTGTTCCATATTCAAGCAGATTGAAGAAGAAGAAATTGGAGGAACAATATGGCAAATTTCTAGAATTGTTCAAGCAGGTAAACATCAATATGCTATTTTTTAAGGCACTTGCTCAAATGCCCGAGTATGCCAACTTTTTGAAGGACATTCTCACCAATAAGAAGAAGTTGGTGGAGTTATCTCATTTTACATTGAATGAGGAGTGTTTTGCCATCCTTCAAAACAAACTTCCCCAAAATATGAACGATCCTGGGAGTTTCACTATCCCATGCTTGACTGGAAGTTTGTTAGTCAGCAATACATTGGATGACTTAGGTGCTAGCATCAATTTGATGCCCTATGCTGTGTTTGATAAGCTAGGTGCCGAGGAACTTAAGCCAACCCGAAAGAGCATTCAGCTTGCCAATCAGTTAGTCAAATATCCGATGGGTATACTTGAGAATTTGTTGGTAAAGATTGATTGATTTGTGTTTCCTGTGGACTTTGTGATTCTTGATATGGATGAAGATAAGAATGTACCTCTCACTCTTGGTCGTCCATACCTAGCCACTGCTAGAGCCCTCATTTGTGACAATTACATTTAAAAACCCTCTTCACTTTGTTTGAAATCCATGCTAAAATTTCGATTGTAATTGAAATGTTTTGAAAATATGAGAAAATTTTTGAACATGGGCGAAAACCGAGTTGAAAAACAGTGTTCCAGATTCTCCAGAATCGTAAAAACAAAAAAAATTCGAAGATATTGCACTCCGGCACTCTTTGCGGTACGCCAAGGCTATTTTGAGGTCCCTTGGCGGTACGCGATGAATCAAAAATATCTAATTTCCTCCAGATTTTTTTACGGTACGCCAAGCCCCTATTAGGCCCTCTTGGCTGTACGCGAAGATAGGTCGGTTAGAATATTTCAGATTGAAGAATCAGATTTCATGTAGAATAATTCTAACTTTCTTCCTCTCGAAACTTTAGCACCTAAACACGATGAATTAAAAATCTGAGCTCCAAAACCTTGAATTAACGCCACTGGATCATCATAATCAAGCTGGGATTCAAGTCCACAACTCTAGATCATCGTTTTTCATCTCGAAATCCATCTGAATAGGTAATGGTTAAATGAAGAACTTGATATGTTAATGGTTAAATCCTTGTATTGATCTGTTATGATGCCCGGTTATCAAGAAACCATATCATAGATCATAATGGTTCTAACCATTTGATTGTAATAATGATTGTGATTGTCTTGATAATTCCTTGAAATACTAGGTTAAATCCAAGTGTTTTAAGCTAATGACAACCATTAAGATAATTATTGGAATAACGATCTGATGTTTATGTTAACAGTCATATTAGTACATTGAATAAGGTTATTAAACCTATTCCAATATGATATTCCTATGTTTCATGATATCTAAATGATCAATAACAAGGATTGACTATTCCTAAACCAGGAATCCATCTAGAAACTGTTTCAGTGATATAATCAACAACATTACCTATTTGGCTAATATAAGAACATCCAGATTAATCCAATGAATCATCAACTCCTAAATAGGAACCTAAATCATTATACGTTCCCACATTATCATACATTGTATGATATCCAATTAAAACACTGATTAAAAATTTAATACCAGTTTGATGACTTGAAATGCAATGTCTTTGACATTGAACGTTAAGAAATATTTAATAAGTAAATTAAAACAAAAATAACTTATAAAACCCTAATTTATGCAGGACATAAGTATAAACAAAAGTCTGCATATTAACTATTGTATTCGACACTTCAGGTGAGTTTCATACAACCCCTTTTCTTTTTAATGTTTTACAACATCAGGGTATCACTGTGAAACTTCTGAGGCCCCGATCCCGGGAGACCCCACAGAGGTTGGTTTCGTCATAACAAATAGCTCTTAACCTAAAAACTTTCATAATCAGGCAGCGGAAATGTAAACATAGTTTGATAAACATAATACAATAAAGTGTCTGTATCAAAAGCATATCGAATTGCCATAACCACTGGAACATCTAACTTTATGCCACGGCTGCATCATGTCCTCCTACATCCTCATTAACCTGACATACATGCTAAATCAAGTCAGCTTACGCTGGTGAGTTCTAGTTTTACAATTCATCGTAATTGTGTTAGTACATAAAACATCATTTTTCGTGAAAACATCATTCATATACATAATCATAGCACATAAACATTTGCATCATCATAACCATCGTTATCCTCATATCCGTTGTCCTCATCATATCCACTGTCTTTAACAGTGGGCTTATGCCGACATAAGGCTCCATGTTTATAATCCGATCGACTCTTACCATGTTTATAGCCCGATCGGCTCCATATTTATAGTACGATCGACTCTCATGTTTATAGTCCGGTCGACTCCATGTTTATAGCTCGATCGGCTCCATGTTAATAGTCCGATCGACTCTCATGTTTATAGTCCGGTCAACTCCATGTTTATAGCCCGATCGGCTCCATGTTTATAGTCCGGTCGACTCTCATGTTTATAGCCCAATCGGCTCCATGTTTATAGTCCGATCGACTCTCATGTTTATAGTCCGGTCGACTCCATGTTTATAGCCCGATCGGCTGTTCATAACCTGATATAATCAAGTCATCATTCATACTTACCCAGTACAAGTACCAGAGCCTCATTATTCATACATATCCTATAGCACGTATAGGGACATCATTCATTCATTCATCATACATGATACACTAGCATCATATCATCATTCGTCATAATCATCATACATTTCATGCTGGCATCATAACATCATTCATCATAGTCATCATGGCATCCTAAACATGTCATGTTAGCTTTACGTCATCATATCAATTTCCTAATAGCATAGGAATCATCATACTAAATTATGCTAGTATCATGTCATCGTATCATAACATCATGGCCTCACAGACATGATACATTGGCACGTATTCATCATATTATCCATCATACTTTCATCCTAGCAGCCTAGGATTTCATCATGACATAACATCTATAATTATAATCATGGCATGTTACCATACAGTTCATCATTATATCTTACTAACGCACATTCATCATACTTAGCATACTTTCATGCATAAATTATGCTAACACATAAACATGCATACATAGTCATGGTATATCATCGTTCGCTCATCATCATAAGCACATAACATCATAGACATAACAATAAGCATGTATGCTAGCCCAAAACAGTTAAACATAAAATAGGGCGTCTATAACTCACCTGATAGTAGACTCTTGTTTCCTTAGCCGAACTCCTTCGCTAGGGCTTAAGAACCTACATCCGTACATCGTATTATTACATACCATTCTTAGACTTAAAATACACTCTAAGTCCTCATAGTCTCCTAACCAGCTTCCCCCTTGTTTGAGAACCATTCTGTTCCCGAAATGCCCAAGTCCTCGAAGAATCGAGTACTCGAATTATCACTAGCACTCGAAGTGCTAGTGTACTCGATTTCCATGCATACTTGAAAACCCGAGTACTCGAATATCATGTATTCGAATTCCTTCCTTGTACTCGAAGTTCCCTAATCGAACTTGTATACTCGAAGCTTATGAGGGCTTCGAGTATTCTCCTCATGCATATTTTCGAGTACTCGATTTTCCATCATGAACTATCTCAGAAATTCATCGAAGATCATGGGAAGCTAGCTACAGGTTCCTTATGTTGTTGCCAACATACTCGAACCTCAAAGTCCCAACTTTTATGCATAAAGGTGTGAACTTTATGCAAAAGTTCATCTTTATCTAAAAATCCTAACTTTTTAGGTTAGATCACTTACTTGAGGATAAATGATCACCCTTGTAGAATCTCATGCGTTTCCTCTTCCGTTTGGTTCATCAAAAGCTTGATCTTAGAAGTTCTCGAAGTTGACCATCTTGAGTGCTTGAGAGAGAAGGCTTCCAGTCAAAGGTTCGCACATTTCCCAAGGCACTCGTTTTTATAGGCGGTGTATCCGTACTCAAAATATGGGAATTTCGACTACTAATGTTTTGAGAACTGGTGTACTCGAAATTGAATTCGAGTACACGATTTCAAGTCTTAACTTGTTTCATTTTTTTTGTGTTTTTCCACTACAAGTATATTATCCGTTACGCATATGTAAATTCAAATAACTTGTACTTTAGAAAATTTGGGATGTTACAAAACTGTTCTTAAACATATAATATGCTTCGTTGTTATCTATGTGATTTCATATGATTTGTGAAATTTCATGGGATTCTTGCACGTATCTTTCTATCACGATATCAAAAACTCCTCGTATCTTGAACCGTGTCTAGTGAACCCGTGTGGGGGCAAACAGGAAACAATGATAGTACTATTGGCTGACTACCCATTTGCCAGGATATTGCAACTCCCCTTGGTGTAAATGTTTGTTACTTGTTTGCAAGATCAACTTAATGTATGTGATAGACATTAAGAATGAGGCACAATGATATTTACCAACGGGTAGTATCTTCACAAAACAGAACATTTCAGTCCGAAAGGAACTAGATATAGGTCCCATGGTTATCTTTGGAACTGTGTATCAATAACTCGCATATCATGTCATATCGTGTTGGATCATTTATTACGAACTCACCAGCTTTGCGCTGACTTTTCAAACTTAACCATTTTTGCAGGTAGACAGTGACGACATGTGAGATTGCACTAGCAAGCACTTGTAACTAAATAATTCAGTTTGTTTAGTGTGTTTAAGTTGAGAACAGTAACTTGTTGCTTGTAATGACATTATTACCTCTGTAATGTATTATCTATAAATTAATCTAGAGTGTTGTGATACCGGATCAAGTAAGTTGCACCCCATCTCTAAGACATCACCACTACGCTTCTGCAACCTTCTCAGAATGATCAGTGATCTCATCATCAGGTGACGAGAGGTGGGGGTATGACATCATTGATGTTTGCTTAGGCAAATTGACACTTAGAGTTTATGATGAGGAGGTGACCTTTGATAATGGAAGGTCAATGAGGCATCCGCAAAGTCAGGACGATTCACTTTACATCATTGATGTTGTTGATTCATGTATTAGTGATCCGTCACAGGATGGGTGTGTTGTGGAGGTGTTTGACACCCAGTTGCTAGGAGGGGAGGATGTAGACCCAGTTTTAGTTGAAGACTCACCATCTGTTGAGCTCAAGGAGCTTCCCAGTCATTTGGAGTATGCAGTCTTGGATGGTGAGTCTTGATTGCCCGTTATTATCTCGGTTGCATAGTCGAGTGGAGAGAAAGTTAAGTTGCTTGAGGTTGTGAGGACGCATAAGAAGGTAATTGCTTGGAAGATCATGGATATAAAGGGGATTAATCCATCATTTTGTACCCACAAGATGTTGATGGAACAAGATTTTAAGCCTGTAGTTCAGCATCAAAGACGTCCGAATCCTAATAAGCAAAACGTTGTGAAGAAAAAAGTTATCAAGTTACTTGTTGCAGGTTTTATTTATCCTATTTCTAATTCCCCTTGGGCAAGTCCAGTGTAGGTTGTCTCAAAGAAGGATGAGATGACGGTGATTACCAGTGAGAGAAACGAGTTGATCCCTACTCGTACTATTACCAGGCAAGATGTTCTATTGCTTCTTGGATGGTTTTTCTGGTTAATTTCATATCCCAATTGCTCCTGAGGATCAGGAGAAGACGACATTCACATGTCCCTATGGCCGATTTGCATATAGGCGAATGCCCTTTGCAATGTGCAATGCTCCTGCCACATTTCAGCGTTGTATGGTGGCTATTTTCCATGATACAATCGAGAACTCCATGATGGTATTTATGGACAAATTTTCTTTTTTTTTTGGAAGTTCCTTCGATCATTGATTGGAAAATCCGAGGAAGATGTTAGGTAGGAGTGAAGAAGCTAACATGGTTTTGAATTTGGAGAAATGCCACTTCATTGTGAAGGAAGGCATTGTTTTGAGAATAAAATTTCACGTAACGGACTTGAGGTTGACCGAGCCAAGATTGAGACCATTGTCAAGCTTCCGCTACCCACTTCTATGAAATCTATTCGGAGTTTCTTTGGACACGTGGGGTTCTATAGGCGTTTCATCAAGGATTTCCCAAAGATAGCTCGCCGCATGACTCAGCTTCTTGAGAAAGATTCTCTATTTGGGTTTTCTGATGAATGCATTCATGCATTCAAGGTCTTGAAAGAGGAATTGGTCAATGCTCTGATCGTGATAGTCCCTGACTGGACACTTCCATTTGAGCTCATGTGTGATGCAAGTGATTTTGTAGTTGGGGTAGTCTTGGGTCAAAGGAAGGACAAGCACTTCCATCCTATCTACAATGCGAGCAAGACTCTGAAAGATGCATAGGAGCATTAGATGAACACTGAGAAGGAGCTCCTAGCTATGGTCTTTGCGTTCGATAAATGCTGCTCTTATCTTGTCCTTTCCAAGACATTTGTGTTTACGGATCATACAGCCCTTCGTTACTTGTTTAGCAAGCAATGTTCTAAACCCAAGCTGATTCATTGGATTCTGTTGTTGCTAGAATTCGACAATGAAATCCGTGACGAAAAGGGAGCCGAGAATGTTGAAGCAAATCACCTCTCCCGTCTCGAGTGCCCAGCTTCATCAGAACTTGTGGGATCACACATAAAGGAAAATTTCCCCCACGAGTTTCTCATGAACATACAGACACATGATGAGGAGTGTCCTTGGTTTGCTGATTTTGCGAATTATCTCTCATCTGGGATTATTTTGAAGGTCTTGACACATCAACAAAAGAAGAACTTCTTTTCTGATGTCAAGTATTACCTATTGGGGGATCCTTATCTGTTTAGGATTAGAGCATATCAGATTGTGCGTAAGTACGTGTATGGACATGAAGCACACGAGATTCTGAGACATTGTCATGAGGGACCTAGTGGTCATCATGGAAAGACTCTTACCGCAAAGAAGGTTATTGATGCCGGATTCTATTGGCCCACCATGTTCAGAGACACTCATGATATGGTCCGAGCCTGTGATGCTTGCCAACAGGCAAGCAACATCTTATCACGTGATGAGATGCCGGGAAAGGAATCCAAGTCTGCGAAATTTTTCATGTCTAGGTATTGACTTCATGGGACCATTCCCAACATCTCACGATAAAAGATACATTCTGGTTGTGGTTGACTACGTTTCCAAGTCGGTGGAGGCGCAAGCTCCCATCAATGATGCTAGAGTTGGTTTCTCGCTTTGGTGTCCGTAAAGCATTTATTAGTGATCGTGGGAAGCATTTTTACAATTCCCAACTAGACAAGGCATTGTCACGCTACGGAGTGAACAGTAGATTTTCAACACCATACCATCCACAGACCAGTAGACAGATAGAAGTCACTAATCGAGGCATTAGGCGCATTCTGGAAAAGATGGTTGGTCATAATCAGAAGGAAAGGTCGGTCAAGTTGAATGATGCGTTGTGGGAAAACGTTTAGATAGATCTATGTGAAAACGTTCCATCTCCCCTTGGAACTCTAGCACAAAGCCTATTGGGCGTTGAAATCCGTTAATATGGATTTAGCTAGTCCGGGGGAGAACGGATTCTTTTAGATAAACGAGATTGACGAGCTAAGGAATGATGCTTATAAAAGTTCCATGAGATACAAGGAACGTATCAAGACGATACACGATAGCCACTTGAAGGTCAACAAACAATTTCAAGTAGGTCATTGTGTTCTGCTCTACAAATCGCATCTAAGGTTGTTCCCAGGCAAGTTGAAATCTCGATGGTCTGGCCCGTACACAGTTCGAGTAGTCTTTCCATATGGAACTATGGAAATTGGGCATGAGGATGGCAGAATTTTCAATGTAAATGGCCATCGTTTGAAGCGGTATTTGACCGGGCCGGTTGAACCTGCATTGGAGGTTTCGGTACTCCACCCCAAGGACAAATGAATTTGGGAAATTGAGTCGAGCTAAGGACTCATTAAACTCAGCCCCCCGAGAGGTTCTCGATAAATTTTTTTTTCAATCTGTCCAGTTTAGCACTATGTGCGGATTAGCCACACAGTCGTGAGACTTTGCTCATGCATGACCATGCGGCCCGTACGCACGACCGTGCACGTTGTCAAAATTTTCAATAATGACTTCGATTGGCACCGTCTCTCCCATAATTCAATTCCTACTTTCAGAAAAAAATCTCCCCATTCTTTCATTTCAAAGGTATGGTCTCATTCCATTCCTTCCATTGATCGTATTCTTCCATGAAATTCCTAAAAATGTTTGTTCTTTTCAATTAGAGCTTGTAAATACCCTTTTTAGGTCTACGAATGTTAGGATCTATATAAAAATAGTTAATTTTTGGGTTGTTGATGGAAAATCTCATGTTTGTTCAACTTTATTCTTGGATAGCACAGTAACTCGCACGATCGCGCTAATCGATAGTGCCGAACTGGCACTTCATGTGCAGACTCAAGAACAAGGGCACATGACCGTGCCACTAGGTAGGGCTCGAGTTGCACTGCTTGTGGTTGATCAAATGCAAGTTGTGCACGACCATGCGCTAACCATGCACGACCATGCTGTTTGCTAGTGTTGGCTTTGCTCTGCGAGTGCTTTGCCTCCTGATGGCTTGCACGTCCATGCTTGGTCTTTGCACGACCGTGCGTGTTCC
Source organism: Mikania micrantha (assembly GCA_009363875.1). Lineage (NCBI taxonomy): Eukaryota > Viridiplantae > Streptophyta > Magnoliopsida > Asterales > Asteraceae > Mikania > Mikania micrantha. The sequence goes on along the minus strand of CM018686.1, from coordinate 37,741,547 downwards.
TAATTATCCCAGTTTTTCTGATTTATTTGCTTTAAACTAGCATCTTTAGGATTTTCTCTTAATTGTACGCAGATGGATCATCCGTTCTTACGATTCGGCCCCAACAACGAGGAAGATGCGCCATGTATCCCAGTGTTACGTAGTCTTTGGGGTCGTAGGCGAGAAATAGAGCGAATGAAGTGCTTAAGTTGGGATTTGGCAATCAGTCTCAATCAGCATACATGTATGCAGCCGGTGTTGACAGAGACGTGGCCCCGCCTTCTATATATTAATCGCCCTCAGTACCGTGAACTGCTCATGTAGTTTTTCGTATCATAATCTTTCAGTTTTCCCTCACAAAACATTTATTGAAAACGTTTTGGATTGACTTTCCGCTTGCGTGGAAGATAGAGGAGGCTATCAGTCATGCGGTTTGCGACACGATTGGGTCTTTATACATAAGGAGAGGTAGATATGATCTGTTTGACAGTTTACATGATTTTGAAGATGACATTGAGAAGGCTACATTTTGGGCCGAAGTAGTAGAAGGGGTCTATGACCAAAGGAGAGCAAAGGCCACCAAGCTTCGATACACATTACACCAATTTATCCATCGGGTCTTTGTGGGCACTGTTATACAAAGAGATGATAATTTCGGCAATGTGCCTTATTAAGATTTGTTCTATGTCTATTGTTTTATTCGAGGCATTTACCTCAACATTGTCCACTGTTTAGCCTATTTCTTGTCCACGAACTCCAGCAAGCAGGTGTCTAGCCATATCTGCGGTGGTGCATACATCACACAGCTCGCTGATACCTTTGGTCTATTGACCGAAGAGAACGGGGTGACTTTTATTCACGTTTGTGACACACCATCGCTTGATATGAGGACCTTATGATACATGCAGATTGTATAGTAGGTGCCTACTGGCATGCGTTTGAGTGGAAAGGATGTTCGGATTAGGAGGATGAGGAAGAAGAGGAGTAGGAAAAGCCGGTTCATGAGGAGCATGTCCCGTATGGTACGGGAGTTGGGGGGTTTGATTACGGGGATGTCACCAGGGCTAGTATATTAAGCTTAATCCAGTTTATGGTGTGGAACCCCTTGAACCTGGACATGGCATCGATTTGTGGGATTGCAGGTATCCCAAGAGTAGTTGCGCATTGAACACGAGCAGCACATTGAAAACTTGCAAACGGAGCAGACGAGACAATATGATATGCTGCATCAGCATATCACCATTATGACCACCCCGAGCACCACGGTTCGACTACGTATATTCTGTGGGTGGTCCGCAGAAGCGTTCTTGGGGAGGACATGACCGGGAAGTGAGCGCAACTGATCTGCATGATGACGAGGAGGACAAGTCTGATGTCCACCCTTCCCCGTAGTGTGCTAATGTTTGTTAGCTGTTGATGTTGTTTCTTTTGTTTGAGTTCTACTATGACAATTCACAATTTCAAGGTTAGAATCATAACTCGAAAATAAAGAGAATGAGTGTAAGCGAAATTACGAAACGAGGCTCCGATTTCAAGATAAACAAAGTCGAATATAAAGTTAAATAAGAGATCATATATTTTGAACTCTTCAGCACTTGAAATTATAACCATTGGAAAGAGTTCGAAAAATCGTGAACATGGGCGAAAACCGCACGTAAAACGGAGTTCGTATGCTCAAGTTATTGCGAAAACAAGAAACCAGTCAGATTGCACGCCACGTGGCACCACGTGTCGACGCGTCGCATACATGCAATATATTACTTCCAGGCATACCACCCTGAGCCTAACTCTGGAGCTAAGCGATGCGCCCCAAACCCAGATTTCGCCTATAGAAGGTAGATCACCAATTTTAATTCTGGTCGCGAAGAATTACGTTCTAGCTCTCAAATCCCAACCTTACACTTCCAAATACCCACATTTAACCCCTCCAATCATCTAGTGTTCAATGCGAGGTGCTACCAAACTTCTGTAAGGTAAAAATATCGATTTGTTATGATGCTTGTTTTATATCTAATTATTATTATATAATAGGATTATGTTTAATTGTTTGGTTTAAATAAAAAACACGTCGAGGTTCTGCCCGACTAATTTTTAGGAAACAAACAATTATAAGCAGAGATTCTACCAAATTGTTTTCAAGAAACTTAAGAAATATAAGTCGAGGTTCTGCCGGACTTAAAACCTGAAAACATCACTTATATAAACAGAGACTCTGTCCAAAACAAGTACACAAAACCTCATTTTTATAAGACGTTATAATGTCTGATTATCATGGAACCATATCATAGATCATAATGGTTTTAATCATTTGATTATAAAAATGGTTGTGATTGTCTTGATCATTCTTTGGAATGATCAATGACAAGGATTAACTATTCCAAAACCTGGATCCATCGAGAAACTGTTTTGGTGATATAATCAACAACCATACTAATTTGATTAATCTGGGAATGTCCTGATTAATCCAACGAGTCGCAATGAGCACACTTTTTGTGATATTAAGTTAAGGAAATTGATTAAACATTTGAGATAAAATTGATGACCTAAGTTGTAATGTCCTTGACATTGAACATCAAGGAAAGTTCTGAGAGTCAGATTAAGCTTAAGTAACTCATAAAACTCTAATGACATACAGGTTTAGAGTTCAAGAACTAGTGATACGAACGTTGTGCGTTGTTATTGATTTGAATCAACTCATGTGAGTTCACGAACCCCTTTTCTGTATTTTAACTTTTGAAACTCGGGGAATGAGAAAACATAAAAACTCATTCGAAACATCTTGATTATTGTGAAGCTTTGAAAACGCTTTTGATACATTTGTGAAACATGAAACCTGATTGGATCATGTGAAACCTTGAAACACTTTCGATACATTTTGTGAAACATGAAACCTGATTAGATCAGGTGGAACTCTGAAACGCTTTCGATACATTTTGTGAAACATGAAACCTGATTAGATCAGTTGGAATTCTGAAACGCTTTCGATACATTTTGTGAAACATGAAACCTGATTAGATCAGGTGGAATTCTGAAACGCTTTCCATACATTTTGTGAAACATGAAACCTGATTAGATCAGGTGGAACTCTGAAATGGTTTCGATACATTTTGTGAAACATGAAACCTGATTTGCATCATGTGAAATGCTGAAACACTTTTGAAACATTTTGTGAAACATAAAAACAAAAGCGTTGTAAAACAATTGGTTGAAACACGTGACAGTGGGGAGAAACACATGACCAAACTTGTCATTATTTCACAGTTTACACATATGTCGCTAAGTCCCCTATTCTGTAACCGTTAACCGTGGGGGGGGCGTGATTATCAAGAATAGATTCTATTTGTGATTGGTAATCTGCGCCCATGGTTCGTAGCTAAAACCACGATCAGATGTCGAGTGGGTGCTCAATAAGGCTAAAACACACAATGTCTTGCGAGAAGGACACTGGGAAGGGGCATACACTGAACTCGTCAGCTCAGTTACAGGAGCCCAGGAGTTATAATTGGACAGTTGGTCGGGAACTAAACACGACATTGTTAGAAGGAACAATGTTCACACTGGATACCAATGTTTTACACCCAGTTTGGGACATAAATATTATTTAACTCTTTTTATGCAAACATTTGATTCGTTTGGGATACATTACATACATTTTTGACAAATAAACTTGTGAACTCACCAACGATATGCTGATTGTTTAAAATCATGTTTTCTCAGATGCATAGTGATACAGGGGGTGGAGCTGGGGGCTCAATCTTTGGAGACATATAATAGAATCTATGAGAGATAGACCAACAGTATGATACATAGCATAGTATATATGTGTAATAGCATAGTATATATGTGTGAAACTCAGTTAAAACTGTTATTACATTAGGCTTGTGGCTAATGTAATTTTAACATTGCTCTGTAATATAGAAACATATGTGTCTTTTGTTGTAAATCATGACTGTGAAACCTTGAAAGTCACACCGTACGCTTCCGCAACGACAAGGGTGTGACAGATTGGTATCAGAGCCATTGATTTATAGCGAATTAGGTTGCATGACTAAGAACTAATCTATAGCCATATGACTCTAACACGAAACATTAATGTTGCATGTTTAGAAACATGCCGAGAGGACGACCAAGGCGAAATCCAAAGGAAAATCCACAAGTAAATCCGCAAGAAAACCGACATCGCAATCCTGAAACTGAGCAACCTGCTATCTCGGTAGAGATGGATCAACTCATAAATAAACGAGTGGTTGATGCTATGGCCACCTAAAAAAATCAACAGCACACAGGAGATGGAGGATCCGGTGCCATTGGCAATAATACCGGAGGCGGCAGGGGAGCTGTAGGAAGAAATGGTGCCGTAGGAGGCAGTGCGGTTGCTGGAAGTACTGGATCTGCACCAAAGGCATGTTCTTACAAAGATTTATTGAACTCCCAACCTCTTAACTTTAATGGAACTATTGGAGCCATCGCACTAATCCGATGGTGCGAAAAGATGGAAATGGTATTCCGTGTCAGTAATTGCCCTGCAGAATGCCGAGTCAAGTATGCCACTTGTACTCTAAATATAGCAGCTCTTACAAGGCGGAACAACCATGTTCAAGGTTTAGGCATTGATGAAGCCTATCAGATTCCCTGGTTAACACTGAAGCAAATGATGATGGATGAATATTGCCCATGAAGTGAGATCCAGAAAATAGAAGAAGAATTTTATAACCTGAAACTGCAAGGGAGTGACATTGCCAGATATACTACTAGATTTCATGAGCTGGCACAACTTTGCCCAACGATGGTCACTCCTGAGTACAAACGAATAGAGCAGTATCTGAAAGGGCTTCCTCCAAGTATGGAAGATATGGTGACTTCTTCTAAGCCAGATACCATTCAGAGTGAAATTCGGTTGGCTCATCGCCTGATTGATCAGGAAGTTCGTCATGGAACCTTGGGAACAAAGGTACTTGAGGAAAATCATGACATTGGAAGCAAGCGTAAATGGAATGGAAATCCCCCAAATAAATCACAAAAGAAAACGACTCAGGTTAGAGTCAACACCGTTGTGACAGCTGATAATAAATCTTATGTGGGAAAACTTCCCAAGTGTGAAAAGTATGGGTATCATCATGAGGGTGAATGTAGGCCCTTCATGTGTAACAGATGTGGAAGACGTGGACATTTAGCAAGGAATTGTAGAGCTCCTGTACCTACATCGGTGACAGATAGCAACAGGGATAATAGGAGTTGTTTTGAATGTGGAGTAGTTCGTCACCTCAGGAAGAACTGCCCAAAGCTAGCAAATCAAGGTGGCAACAATGCTCGAGGTAGGGCCTTTGTTATTGCACCCGGAGACGCCAAACGAGATCCAAAACTCATAACAGGTACGTTCTTTGTCAATAATAATTATGCTTATGTCCTATTTGATACTGGAGCGGATAAGAGCTTTATGTCAACCGAATTTAGCATGTTAAGTGAGCTAATCCAACTGCTCTACATGATAGATACACAATAGAACTAGCTAACAGAAAACTGATAGACACTAGTGAGATAATTCAAGGGTGTACGCTACAGCTAGGAGATTATGTTTTTGCTATAGATCTTTTATTGGTGAATCTAGGAAGTTTCGACGTAGTTGTCGGCATGGTTTGGTTGTCCAAAAAGCACGTAGAAATTGTATGCTGTCAGAAGGTGATCCGCATTCCACTTCCAAGTGGGGAGACTCTCTCAATTCATGGTGAAAAGAGTGAAAAGGTGTTACAAATCATCTCTTGTATGAAAGCCCATAAGTACCTACGAAAGGGATATCAAGCAGTATTAGCACACGTCATGGAAAGGAAGTCAAAAGAGAAGTGACTAGAAGAAATACCGATTGTACGAGAGTATCCAGAGGTATTTCCTGAAGATTTTCCTGGATTACTTCCTTACAGACAAGTTGAATTTCGAATTGACTTCGGGCCTGGTGCAGCACCAATAGCTCGATCTCCATACAGGCTAGCCCCATCAGAGATGCAGGAGCTATCTAACAAACTACAGGAGTTAGTGGACAAAGGTTTCATAAGACCATGATTCTCACCATGGGGAGCACCTGTCTTGTCTTGTTCGTAAAGAAGAAAAATGGAACCTTTAGAACGTGCATCGACTACCGAGAATTGAACAAGCTAACAGTCAATAATCGGTATCTGCTACCAAGGATAGATGATCTATTCGACTAGATGCAAGGTTCCAGTTTCTATTCAAAGGTCGAGGACGAGGACATTCCAATCACTGCCTTTAGAACCCGGTATGGCCATTATGAGTTTTTGGTTATACTGGATTGACGAATACCCCGGCGGTTTTTATGGACCTTATGAATAGGGTCTGTAAACCGTACTTGGATAAATTTGTCATTGTGTTCATCGATGATATACTTATTTATTCCAAAACCAAAGAAGATCATGAGCAATACCTAAGGCTTATTTTGGAGTTACTAAGAAACGAAAAACTGTATGCCAAGTTTTCCAAATGTGAATTTCGGATAAGAGAAGTACAATTCCTTGGGCATGTAATTAATCAAAAAGGCATACATGTTGATCCTGCCAAGATTGAAGTTATCAAGAATTGGAATGCACCCAAGACCCCGACAGAAGTACGTCAATTTCTCGGCTTAACAGGATATTATAGAAGATTTATTGAAGGTTTCTCCAAGATAGCTTTACCACTAACTACATTGACGCAAAAGGATAACAAATTTGAATGGAGCAACAAGCAAGAGGCAGCATTTCAATTGTTGAAGCAAAAACTATGCTGTGCACCTATTTTATCACTACCTGAAGGAACGGATGATTTCGTAGTGTACTGCGATGCATCACATCAAGGATTGGGTTGTGTACTGATGCAGAAAGACAACGTCATTGCATACGCATGCCGATAGCTCAAAACACATGAGAAGAACTACACTACACATGATTTGAAACTAGGTACTGTAGTGTTCGCACTCAAAATCTGGAGACACTACCTTTATGGTGCAAAGTGTACTATTTACAATGACCATAAAAGTCTCCGGCATATCTTCAATCAAAAAGACTAGAATATGAGACAACGTCGCTGGGTTGAATTACTCAGTGATTATGATTGCAATATTCGCTATCATCCCGGCAAGGCAAATGTTGTCGCAGATGCTTTGAGAAGGAAAGACCGAACCAAGACATTACGAGTGCGAGCTTTGGGGATGACTATTCAGACAAACCTTACTGCCCAAATTCGAAATGCCCAACTTGACGCTCTAAAGGAAGAAAACTTGCATAATGAATCCTTGCGAGGCTTGGATAAACAATTTGATGTCAAGACTGATTTGACTCGCTACTTTGCAAATAGAGTCTTGGTACCAAAATTTGGGAACCTAATGGGCTTAGTAATTCGTGAAGCTCACAAGTCTCGATACTCTGTACACCCTGGCTCTGATAAAATGTATCATGAACTCAAGGAGCTTTATTGGTGGCCTAACAGGAAGGCTGACATCGCCCTTTATGTTAGCAAATGTCTAACCTGCTCTAAGGTTAAACCCGAGTATCAAAAACCATTAGGGTTGTTGCAACAACCAGAGATTCCACAGTGGAAATGGGATCAGATTACAATGGACTTTGTCACAAAACTACCCAGAACTTCTAGTGGCTACGACACTATCTGGGTAATAGTCGATCGTCTCACAAAGTCTGCACATTTCTTGCCTATGAAGGAAACAAATAAGATGGATAAAATCACGAGGCTTTACATTAAGGAAGTAGTTTCCCAACATGGAATTCCAACCTCCATCATCTCATATCGAGACAGCAAATTCACCTAACGAGTATGGCAGACCCTACATGATGCATTGGGTACCCGTTTGGACTTGAGTACAACATATCATCCTCAAACGGATGGTCAGAGCGAAAGGACTATCCAAACTCTGGAAGACATGCTTCAAGCATGTGTTATTGATTTTGGAAGCAGTTGGGATATACACATGCCTTTGATTGAATTCTCATACAACAACAGTTATCACACGAGCATCAAGGCAGCACCATTTGAAGCTTTGTACGGTCGTAAATGCCGATCCCCTATATGTTGGACCGAGTTTGGTGAAAGTCAACTCACTCGTCCAGAAATCATTCAAGAAACAACAGATAAAATCTTCGAAATTCGAGACAGACTACGAGCTGCACAAGATCGTTAGAAAAGCTACGCGGACGTGAGACGCAAAGCATTGTCTTTTCAAGTTGGACACCGCGTCATGTTTAAAGTCTCACATTGGAAAGGAGTTGTAAGATTCGGAAAACATGGCAAATTGAACCCTCGATACACAGGACCGTTTGAAATCATTGCAAAGGTTGGACCTGTTGCATACAAACTCAAACTACCACCGGAACTTAGTGGGGGTGCATGACACATTTCATGTATCGAATCTCAAGAAATGTCTGTCAGACGAAACACTTGTGGTACCATTGGAAGAAATTCAAATTGATGATCAATTACACTTCATAGAGCAACCCGTGGAAATCATGGATCGAGAAGTGAAACGGTTAGAACAAAGTCATATTCCAATAGTAAAGGTCCGTTGGAACTCAAGGCAAAGACCGTAATTTTCCTGGGAACGCGAAGATCAGACGAAACTTAAATACCAACATTTATTTGATGATACATTAGCCTTGAGTACAAACTGAATTTTGGGACGAAATTCCATTAACGGGGGGGAGATTGTGACAATTCACAATTTCCAGGTTAGAATCATAACTCGAAAATAAAGAGAATGAGTGTAAGCGAAATTACAACACGAGGCTCCGATTTCAAGATACAAAAAGTCGAATATAAATTTAAAAAGAGATTGGATATTCTAAACTCTACAGGTCTTGAAATTTTAACCATTGTAAAGACCTAAAAAAATCATGAACGTGGGCGAAAACCGCACGTAAAAGAGATCAGATTGCACGCCACATGGCACCACGTGTCGACAGTTGGCACACATGCAATATATTACTTCCGGGCATACCGCCTCGAGCCAAACTCTGGGGCTAGGCAATGCGCACCAGACCCAGATTTCACCTATAAAAGACGGATATCCAGATTTCAATTATGGTCACGAAGAATTACGTTACAGCTCTCAAATCCCAACCCTACACCTCCAAATACCCACATTTAACCCCTCCAATCATCTAGTGTTCAACACGAGGCGCTACCGAACTTCTGTAAGGTAAAAATCTTGATTTGTTATAATGCTTGTTTTAGATCTTATTATTGTTATATAATAGGATTATGTTTAATTGTTTGGTTTAAATGAAAAAGACGTCAAGGTTTTGCCTGACTAATTTTTGGGAAACAAACAATTATAATCAGAGATTCTGCCCAATTGTTTTCACGAGCTTAATAAATATAAGTCGAGGTTCTGCCCGACTTAAAACCTGAAAAACCTCACTTTTATAAATAGAGACTCTGTCCAAAACAAGTTTACGGAACCTCGGTTTTATAAGCCGTTATAATGTCTGATTATCATGAAACAATATCATTGATCATAATAGTTTTAACCATTTGATTATAAAAATGTTTGTGATTGTCTTGATCATTCTTTGGAATGATCAATGACAACGACTAACTATTCCTAAACCTGGATCCATCGAGAAACTGTTTTGGTGATATAATCAACAACCATACTAATTTGATTAATCTGGGAATGTCCTGATTAATCCAACGAGTCACAGTTAACACACTTTTGGTGATATTAAGTTAAGGAAATTGATTAAACATTTGATACGAACTAGTGATACAAACGTTGTGCATTGTTATTGATTTAAATCCACTTAGGTGAGTTCACGAACCCCTTTTCTGTATTTTGACTTTTGAAACTCGAGGAATGAGAGAACATAAAAACTCATTCGAAACATCTTGATTATTGTGAAGCTTTGAAAACTCTTTTGATACATTTATGAAACATGAAACCTAATTGGATCAGGTGAAACCTTGAAACACTTTCGATACATTTTGTGAAACATGAAACCTGATTAGATCAGGTGGAACTCTGAAACGCTTTCGATGCATTTTGTGAAACATGAAACCTGATTTGATCAAGTGGAACTCTGTAACACTATTGATACATTTTGTGAAACATGAAACCTGATTAGATCACGTAGGACCAGTGTGGAGCCCGGAAACAATCCGGTTCCTATGTAGATCTGCTCTATAGCCTCTAGAATAGTGCAGAATCCTATTCCAGGGTTTTCCAATCTAAACCGACAGCCCCAGTGGCTATCCGAAGGTGAGGGATGAACGTTTGGATCAAGATCGAACACCACAAGATGAGAATCGAAGTTGGACAGGCAAGAACTGCTCAAAACCCTTAGGGTTTGACACTAGAGTGCTCTGGGAAGAAATAGGGCTCGATAAAGCTAGGTTTGAATCTGTTTGAACAAGTATATATAGACTGTACTCATTCGGCCGAATGAGTGGCCGAAACAACTCATTCGGAAAATGGCTCAGCCGAATGAGCTTGGTCAACCGAATGAGTCATGCGGATGACTCATTCGATCGCCCTAGTCATTCTGTAGGTGTTCATTCGGCCGAATGACCTCATTCTTAGGGTCATTCGTCCGAATGAGTCTATAAGACATATATAATCAAAGTTAAACATAATCAAACACATATAAATTAGAATAAACAATAAGAGCAATATAGAAAGACTTATTTCATTTATAACATAAACTTTATACATCAAAGATCATACAAAAGCTGAACTAGGGACATTTTATGCACTAACATACTCCCCTTTGGACCTAGTTCCTCACTTTGCAGCATCTTTCTTGAAATATTTGTCTGATATGGCTTTCCAGTTTGTTCAAGCATGAATCCCAAAAACGATGCAGATCCGGATCACTCTCATATATTGCAGAGCCTGCTCCATGTCTTCTACATCAAAGAAAATCTGGCATCTACATAGAGCTTTGACATCGTTGTGTGATAGATTCGTCAGCCACATCGGGTCAAATATACGTTCAGTATCCCACTTCTTGTCCTTGCATAACACTATCACAGCCTCTCCAGTTCGCCCATCATAATACCACCATCTGAAGCTGTCCAAGAAGTCTTGATGCATCTTCCGTAACGGAATCTTCTTCATGACTCTTGGAGGCAGCCACTTCAGGATGACCTTATCTCTGCGGGTAACTGCATTGATCTCTAGCATATAATATCTTTCTGGTTATTGAGGCTTGAAGTTAATCCACCTCTTCCTGTACTCATACTGAATCTATCGAGATAACCAAGCTGACATCCCCGAATCTCCACTATACAACATCTTCAAGCGTGCAAGCTGATTTACTTCAAATCCCGACAACATTTTGAAGTCGTGTGGGTGCTTGAAATACTGGATTCCGTATTCTCTCTTGACAGCATAGCATTGCAGATCATGGAAGTATGCCCAGCTAAGTATTTGACCTCCAGCTTTGTAACCTTTGGTCCTATAAACTTTGGTGTGTGTAGCTGGCATCTTCGCAACGCTTTCCTTCTTCAAGATCTCCCAATATGCCTTCCATTCTTCTTTTCTTTGCTGGATGTCTTCTGTTGAAGCCTCACTACCGCTGACCTTTTCTTCAACCTTTATGCTTAGCTCATCGTTAGTATGTTGTCCGAAAAGATTAGTAAATATCGGTAGATCATCCTCAGCTAAAGTATACTTTACTTCCTCTTCTTCAGTGATATCCTCTAAAATCACCTCATCAACATCATCAAAGGCCTCAGGTGAAGGAATATCAGAAACTGGAGCAGAGGTGTCATCAATCACAACCTCGTCAGGATTTAACCTTAACAGTTCAGTAATCTGCTCCTTGGTCAAGCAGTGAATAATCTCTCCTTCCTCCTTATCATAGTAGACTTAGTGTTGTATGATGCCTTAAGCGTCTAAGATCATAGTCAACGTCTCATCCAATAGACGTCTCAAAGGCACAACTTGGACTTCCTCAGTAACTTTAGGATCTTCAGTCTGAGGAGGAGGAGGTGGAGGCTTGGTACTCTTATCGTGCTTCGTCATGGTTCGGATCTCAGTGGGAGGGGACCGCTCATCTGCTGTACTCGAAGAACTGGCAAACCCACTCCCTGAACCATCATCGTCATCAGAATCATCATCTTTATCTCACTCCTCATAATCAACATTCTCCTCATCACACTCCTCATCTTCTTCTTCTTTCTACTGGTCTGAATCATCGGAGTCAGCTTCAGTGCCCTAGATCCTGGGATTGGCCTCCTTGAGGCTTTCAACTTGCTCGATAAGACGCAAGTTTTCGGCCTCAAGAGTCAGGATCCGATCACTGAAACCAGAGGCTGTCAAGGCCAACTGGTTATGCTCATCGATGTATTTTAGCAGCTGCTCCTCCTATTGAGCAGATCTAGCCCGTAAGTCTGCACGCTGGTCAGCAGCCTGGAGTAGTAGAGAATCTTGTTCGCTAACCTTCTATGTGAGCTGGGAAATGGCCTCCTCCTACTGATGGTTCCTCTCCATCAACTGAAGTACCAAACTGTTCAGTGTACTGAGCTGTTCAGTCACTGAAACAGTAGGAATATAAGAATCAGCTCTTGTGATGGAGGGTGTCACACCCTGAGCCGGCAGGCTGGATCGACTTTCCCGTCAGGCGGAAAGTTCTCGGGGCGCAATATCGTTTGATAATCGAAATGATCAGATTGTTTGCATAGCACATGATATATAAATGAGAAAATACTAACGTGACAATGAAATAGAATTACAAAGTTAAATTACATTGGTTCCTCATAATTTAACTAAGTAAATCTAATCAAAAGAATCAATAAGGTTATATCTTGTAACTCTACAAGATTCACAAAAGATGACTCATTGTTTTGTCAATCCAAAATATGCACGACACAAAATGTAGCTAGGTCTTCTAAAAGTCCACTAGCTATACCCCTGAATGTCTGATGACTAAACCTGTTCGTCACCTAAGAAAAACATGCATTTAAACAAAGTCAACACTAGGTTGGTGAGTTCATAAGTTTGATAATTGAAAACCCCGAATTGTTCACATACACAATCATAATGTCATACGTGTTACTTGTAAGTTGTTTAATTCACCCATTCATACAATGGCCTCTCCATAGTTATATTCACAAGTAGTGTCTCATCCTATTAGCTATGCTTATATATAGGGCATATGTAGGGGAACAAGCCCCAGCCACCGTCCCACCACATATCTAATAGAACTTAACACCACTTGCAGTACAACTATAGACACCCATTTTCATATCACCTGTTCATCCTGTTTGATATTCATCCATTGTATCGTTGTATCATATGTAGAATAATATGTCGAGAGGGGTTTAGTTATCAAACCGAAGTATTGATACACCCTCATTGTATTAAGGAAATTAGATTAATTTAATCTGCTCCTTGTTATTATTCTATTACTTGTGGGGTTAACTGTTAATCACTTTTAATTAATAAGAGTGTTAGTTAACCAATTGATATTTGTTCTCAACTTGAAGTGCATAGAGCCTAAATGGAATCCATTTCAATCCTCACGTAATCAGATTACAATCCATTCGATTTACCTCTACCACTTTGTATTATCGTAGGCCTCATCAAAACAGTTACTAGTAATATGACATGAGAGAAAGCAAATTCCCCAGTCTACTAGTCAACTGAACTTGATGCATTAAATACAATTATAACTGCAGATTAATATCACCATGTGTTGCTTGATAGTGAGTTTGTTGAGCTCTCTATAATCGATGCACATTCTGAAAGATCCATCCTTCTTCTTAACAAAGAGAACCGGAGCTCCCCACGGTGAGAAACTCGGTCGGATGAATCCCTTGTCGAGTAGCTCTTGTATTTGATTGGACAGTTCCTGCATTTCTCATGGTGCAAGTCTATAAGGAGACTTAGCTACAGCAGTCGCTCCCGGAATCAAATCAATTCGAAACTGCATCGATCTCTCAGGTGGCAGTCTCGGTAAATCATCCGGAAATACGTCCGCATAGTCTTTCACAACTGGTACATCTTGAATCTTGATTGCTTTCTTGTCTTTCTCTACCACGTGAGTTAGGAATGTGATGCATTGTTTTATAAGGTTCTTGCGAGCCTCATGATCTTATCTTGACACCGCGTTTCGCTTGATCTCCATGAATTTCCAAAATCTGATCGTTCTCCACTAGAATACGTAGTAGCTTTTCGGAACAGATGAACTCAACTCTGTTAAGAGATAGCCAATCCATTCCGACAATGACATCGAAACTGCCCAGCTCCATCGGTATCAAATCGATGGAAAATGTGTGATCGCCAAGTGTTAGTAGGCAATTCCTAAGTATTGTGTCGACTGTAATCTGTTTGCCGTTCGCTATCTCAATAGTGTAAGGGGAGTCTAAAGATTCCTCTACATGATTAAGATGGCTAGCAAAATCGGAAGATATAAAACTCTGATCCGCACCAGTATCAAATAATATAGATGCATAAAAGTCAGATAAGAGAAATGTACCCGTGATCACATTCGGGTCCTGTCGAGCTGCAGCTGCTCCAATCTAAAAGGCTCTTCCTCTTGCTACTGGAGCCCTTTGTTGATTCTTCTTGGGACAATCCCGAGAAAAGTGTCCAGGCTCACCACAGTTGTAGCAAGATCTGTGATCAGCAGCAGCAGTAGTGGCTTTGTTTCTGTTCGGAGTACCAGTGCTCCTACAATGATTTGCCCAGTGACCAAACTTCCCACAGTTAGTGCATTGTCTGTACTGGGTATTTGGTGGATGATGATACTGGCAGGTGTTGCACAATGGCGCTGTGCTAGTGTAGGGCCTCTTGATTTGTAGTGGTGGTGGTTGGTTGATCATCGGTGCTTGGGTAGTCGCAGCAAAGTTCTTGACCACCTTTTGTTTCTTAGTCGGCCTCTTATCCGGCTTCCTTTAAGTTTCAACCTTTGCTGACTCAACTTCTTTCTTCAAAGCCCCAGAGGCAACCATCACATCTGTCAAAGTTGTTAACAGAGTAACAACCATCTCCATAGTATAGTGTGAGTAGAAATCACATGCCCTTGGATACAAGCTAGCAGTACCCCGACATACTGCTCGATCCTTTTCTCCAGTGTTGGCACCACATCCGGTGCCAATGTAGCTAACTCATGAAATCTTGTGGTGTAGGCCAGATGCCCAGCACCAATCATAACAAGGTTAAGTAACTCAGTCTCAATCTTCTTCAGTTCATTCCTTGGGCAAAACTCTGCCCTCAGCATCGCCTTGATATCATCCCAAGGCATGGACAGAGCCTCATCCCTGCCCCTTGTCTGAACTTGAGCGTTCCACCATGTTAAAGCTCGCTTGTTAAACGATCACGCAACATATCTCACCCGATGCTGGTCAGGACAACCACTAATGTCGAGAGTTGTTTCCATCTTCTCGATCCATTGGATCAATCCGACGGCACCCTCACTGCCACTGAAACTCGGTGGCTTGCATCCTACAAAGTTCTTGTAGGAATAGTCCTGATGGTGTCGAGCGTTACCGCTGCCTTCTCCAGATGAGTTGGCGAATTGTTGCTGTTGTGGCTGTTGATTCTGTTCATCATTTCCGGGATCACATCCCTCAGTTAGCTGGTCAGCAAAGTGGCGGAGGAGGAGGTGGAGGTGGTTGTGTAGGGGAGTCAAGTGGTGTCGGTGTCGAACAATGTGGAGCTGAATCTTGTGGTGGCGGCAGTAAAGCTGGTGGTGATCTTCTAGGTGGCATTCTGATCATAACCGAAAGTAAATCGGTTAGCGCAATGATCAGATGCAGAAGACACATGCAAATAGAATCCTATGTTGTATGTTCTCTACATGAGGGTCCCTAGGTTATAGTCTAGGCCAAACCATTTAAGTAATAAGACCTATATTTCTCTATAACCATGGCTCTGATACCAATCTGTCACACCCCGAGTCGGCGGGCTGGATCAACTTTCCCATCAGGCGGAAAGTTCTCGGGGCGCGATATCGTTTGATAATCGAAATGATCAGATTGTTTGCATAACACATGATATATAAATGAGAAAATACTAACATGACAATGAAATACAATTACAAAGTTAAATTACATTGGTTCCCCATAATTAAACTAAGTAAAACTAATCAAAAGAATCAATGAGGTTATATCTTTTAACTGTACAAGATTCACAAAAGATGATTCATTGTTTTGTCAATGCAAAATATGCATGACACAAAATGTAGCTAGGTCTTCTAAAAGTCCACTAGCTATACCCCTGAATGTCTGATGACTAAACATGTTCGTCACCTGAGAAAAACATGCATTTAAACAAAGTCAACACTAGGTTGGTGAGTTCATAAGTTTGATAATTGAAAACCCCGAATTGGTCACATACACAATCACAATGTCATACGTGTTACTTGTAAGTTGTTTGATTCACCCATCATACAATGGCCTCTCCATAGTTATATTCACAAGTAGGGTGTCATCCTATTAGCTACGCTTATATATTGGGCATATGTAGGGGAACAAGCCCCAGCCACCGTCCCACCACATATCTAATAGAACTTAACACCACTTGCAGTACAACTATAGACACCGATTATCATATCACCTGTTCATCCCGTTTGATATTCATCCGTTGTATCGTTGTATCATATGCAGAATAATATGTCGAGAGGGGTTTAGTTATCAAACCGAAGTATTGATACACCCTCATTGTATTAAGGAAATTAGATTAATTTAATCTGCTCCTTGTTATTATTCTATTACTTGTGGGGTTAACTATTAATCACTTTTAATTAATAAGAGTGTTACTTACAATTATAACTGCAGATTAATATCACCATGTGTCGCTTACCAGACCCTGACTGTTCGTTTCCCTGTCACCGGTCATACGTTACCGGCCAATGATGATTACGATCAACATCTAGCCCTACAAGCTAGAGGTTTGTCGAACCTATGGTACCACTATGCTATCGTCGGTTTAGTCACGCCAAACTAACTGGTCAGCGATTTGTGAAGGGACTTACAATGATCAAACTTGAATACATGGCACATGATTGAAATGATATAATACTGATAGTTCAGTAGTAATTAATTGTATTGTGTTCACCAATGTTGTTTGTTCTCAATGTTGTGTGTTCTCGTTGTTGTTAACAAAGTTAAATAAGATCTTATCTCATTATGCTATGTTAATTGTTATGTGAATGATATTGTTATCATGAAGTTACATTATCATGATTATCATTCCTTGTTGTTCCATATAGTCACCCTGTTGTCACTAAGGTGTGGTAAGAACTAGTCTTACTACATTTAATCGACTCAGGTGGTGGATGATACTTGTTTCGTATTATCCTGTAGTATGCAACGAGTTATAAGCTGAGTATTATAAGAACTTGTCTTATTGCACTTAACTAACTCTGGTGTTGAATGGTATTATGAAGATGTATTTTCTTCATATCATTCATGTTTGTGTTGTTGTTATCATCATGTTCACCTGTGATAATCTCAGTGTTTGTTCTTGTAAGAATAATTAAGCGTTGTAAGATATAATCTTACAACTATGTTATTCTATTGTGTTGATGATTTATGAAGTTATATTATCATATTCATCTTAGTTGTCTCTGTCATAATATGATCATACATACATGCATACAATGATAAATGATAATAAGTCAATCAATATTATCTAAATCATAGTATAAACAATATGTTAAACTAAAACTTTTAAGTAAATAAAAGTTAAGCATGTTTCTCAGCCCCGAGAGTTTAAAATTAGTTAAGATTAGAAAAGGGGGCGTATGAACTCACCTTGCTGTTGATGTTGTTGACTTAGCCTAAACAAGAATGCACGCGCTCGTTGTTGTACTTGTTGTTGTTTTCACGTTTCTGTATTGATTTCACGTTGTATGTAACTTATAAGTAATAGTTGTAGTGATTTGTGTGCGTGTATGTGTTAGCCCTAGAGTTGGCTAACACTTGTGAGTCTCGATCTTCATTCGGCCCCGGTTCCGTTGTCATCGGTTCTACTAACACTTGACCTACTTGGTTTAGATTAGCACACCTTGTTATTGATTTTATGTTCCATTTGAATCTTTGTCTTGACAAAAGGGTTCAAAGTGTAAAACTTAGGTTGTTGATTACCTGTTATTAATCCTTAACATTTTGTAATATACTTTTGTATTTTAAATTTCTCCCTTTGTCTCAACACTTAAAAATACTTGTTAATATATTCAAAATACATTATTTTAGGCTCTATGAAATCCGTTGTGCTAAACCCACCATCTTTGTAGTAATTTATTACCAATCCCCTACACGTTAGCCCTTGTAATATGATTTCATGTGTTGACCCCAAGTTAAACCATATGGGCCAAATGAATTAAGTGGGTCGATTAAATCTCATGGGCCGAATGTGTTCTGGGCAGAGGCAGTGGATATGGGTTGCGTATTGGGCCAAATGAATGAACATGGCAGTATAGGTCATGTGGGCTGCGTGAAATGCTATGGGCCGATCGATTAGACATGGGTCTTATGGTTGTGTGGGCCGGCCGACTTTGTTTGGCCAATTGAAGGGTGGCTGCCGAATGGGAAGGTTCATAGGTTCAGGTTCGCCTAGGTGTGGGTTAGGCAAACCTCAAAGTTCGGTTATGTGAAGATTCGGCTGCTTGAAGGATTGGCCCACCTGGGTTCGTGAAACCCTGGTTCGTGGATGGAGCATCGGTCAGAGGTTCGTGGGTCCGAGGTTCGTTCAAGGGTTCGCTATGCAGGTTCGGTGATGGTGGAAAGGTTCGCGATTTGTAGGGTTCGATGGAGATGGTTTGTGGCTTCTTGGTTCGTGAACATGGAAGGTTCGCGGCTTCGTCATGGTTCGATCAGCAGGAAGGCTCGGCCATGTCCCTAGGTTCGTGACCTCAGGGTTCGGCTAATGGTGGTTAGCAGCAGCTAGGTTCGGCAACTAGAGGGTTCGGCCATGATTTTCTCAACTAGACCGAGGTTCGGCTGGTCGTAGGTTCGGCCTGCCCCTCTCCCTTGTGAACCTGCAGCTGATCCACATCATCATCGAGCCCTGCTGTGTTGAAATGCTATTCTCATGGTTGTGTTATGCAAAGGTGGTCTCTCATGGTCTTGGGTTTCATGGTGGGAAGATGGTTAACCGGTTAAGGTTAAATAGAACAAAGGGTTGCGAAAACCCTAGGTTTCGTGATGTTCAAGCCTCCATACCTCATTTTTGGCTGGACAACCTCTCACATCTGATGTACTTTCTTGTAAAGAAGGTTTGTAGCTACGTTTGGACACCAAGAACGAGAGATTTCACCAAGAAACGAGCGAGTTATGATGATTTGAAGTCTTGAATTTTAGAGAGAGGAACAAAACCGAGTTTATGTGTTTAGAGAGAGAGAGAGAGAGTGAGTGAATTAAATGAAGAAAATGCCTCATTTAGGCTTTATATTCCCCGTGCGTGTTCGGTCTTTATATACCCCGTGCGTGCTCGTTTTTCGTCTCTGTTGCGTTTCCGAATCGTTACGCGCATTTTACGTATTTTAAATAAAATAAATTTATTTTTTAGTCTTTCAAAGGTTGTGATTCCTAATAAATGTTTTATATTTATTTTCTTTATTTTATTTTCGATCGTATCGTTTATCGTTTTCGTTTCGTCAGATCGCGTCGTCTTCGCGCCTATTCGCTCGAATCGTCATCCGAAAGAACACGACGATGGTTTTGTTTTTGATGCTTGTTTTCTACTTTTCAGTCATCATTTCAGAACGTTAAACTCACATATATGTTTGTGTGAATCGTCACCCACGCAAACACACTGTTAGTTCGTTATTCTGACATAACACTGAAATTGTGTTTGAATTGTGTTTCCTCACTGACGGACTCAACTAAACTTCCTGATTTCACATTGCGTTCATTCTGAGTTATCGGCCATCTGATTCCTATCATCTATGGACATCAGATTGCAACCGACATGTTTTTTTTGTTTACTTGTACACTGTTGTTTCTCTTGATTCGTTGTATTAATTGTACTTAGGTTTTCACCTAAATACATACAACTATTGTTTATCGTGAGTTGTTGTACTTACGGTATTTAAGTTTTCACTTAAGTACGTACAACTGTTACTTTTATTCTGAGTTCTGTTATCACAAACACCATTCATATATTGTATTTACACACAGTAAATAGTGAAAGTACACATACCGTACGGACTTGCCGGACGATCAGGTAATGGATGTCACAGAGGGACCAGATGAAGCAGCAGTGAAAACAGTAGTGGGAGCACCAGAGGAAGTCAGAGGGGCAATCGAAACATGTGAAGGAATAGCCCGTGACCTGGTCAGTGAAGAAACTGTAACTGTTGCTGCTGATGTAATAGTGGTTGCTGCAACAGAAGACAATTCTAACCGCCTCTGTAGGACAAACTTCATCCTTCTTCTCTTGGCTGGGGGGGAAGATGTGGACTGTGTGACAATAGCAGTGAATGTAGAAATAGAAGTACGTGGGGGAGGAGTGGGATCAAACTCAAGAATGAAAGAAGGATCCCTAATTTCCTCAAGCTCTGGCTCACTTGGCATTCTCCTCCTCTTCACCCGCCTAGAACCCACCAAAACGTTCTCAAAATCATCATCTGGCTTGTCAGAATCTAAGGTGTCAGAGCCTTCTTCACCTTTATCACCCTCACCACCATCCTCACCTGATTCATCTTAATCATCTTGTTCAACTGCTGAAGTAGTGCCAGCCATTTCTAGTGGAGTAGAGACGGTGGACTGAGTAGTAATCATGAAGTCCAAGTCTAATAATGCATCAAAATCTACATCCTCCTCACCATCACCTGAACCACCAACACCTGTATCAGCACCATCACACTAACACCAGCTCCAGATCCAACACCACCAGCACCTGATCCGCTAACACCAACACTAGCGCCTGCAACTCCACCATCATCACCATCATCATCACCTGGTACAATAATATCTTCTACATCCGAGTCCAAATCGTCATGTCTCCACTTCCTACCACCAGGAGCAATTTAATCAGGATTTTGGAAATGACCAAATAAAGCACGAACAGGAGGCTTCCTCTCCTTTCCCCTAACATTCTCCTGAGCATAATATATGTGCTGGTCTTCGGTAGGTTAGGTAACCTGAGCATCAAAGATTTGCTGGAGCAATCTAGGGTACATAAGAAACTTCTTGTCAATATTGAGCACAACATTCTCCTTCATGTGTGTGAAGATCATCTCAGAGAAGTTGAATGGCAGATTCAGCACCAAAGCAACAAATGCACACTGAATAGTCTCCCTCTGCTCATCAAATCCTCCTCGCCTCGAGCCCAAGCAATGAATAAGTACATGTGCTAAGTACTTGAACTGTGGAGACAGAAAGGCCTTGTTAAGGACTCCAACTCCCAGGTCACCATCGTACTAGCATTGCATAAAACATCCATGAACAAGATAGCGATCAAGTAAAATAGGCTGGTCAGGTGCATCCTAAAACCCACATATCCTCCTGATATGCTCAGCAGAAATTACAACATCGTGCCCTTGCACCTTTCCTCTAATCACCGGCAGCTCCACCTCACAATCTATGTCCGCGGATCTCCAGAAATCCCGCTAATGTGACTGATATGGATCATAGACAGTAGAAATAGCAAGGAAGTTCCTGGAATGCCTGAGAAATCTAATAATCTCTCTAAAATGTACAACATTCTTGGTAGCAAGATCCAAGTGAGCACAGATGTTGTTCTTCGCCACCGCTTTATAATCAGCCATACTGAAAAACAACAGACTAGACATATTAGTTCAATTCAGTTAATCGGTTGGGTAAAATTAGAAAAATTTTACAAGTATACAACTTGTACGAATTTGACTGCATTGACCAAAAAGGCCTTGGCGAATGTGTCTATATTGACCGAATAGATAAGGTCAACCGTATGACAACCGACTGAACTCAGTCGGTTGAACCCTTGACCGAAAGAGTCTAGTCAACCGTATGACCAGCGAATGAGAATAGCGACCGAAAGAGCCTCATTCATTCGGATTGGTTCATTCTGTCGCTGCATTCATTCGGTCGGCCTTTATCATCCGAATGGGCTTCATTCGTTTGGCCGAAGGATTTGAAATTTACATCAACATGTTCAGAATCGACCGATTAAGGTTTTTTAGAAAAGGTATTAAGTGATTTTGTGTTCGATTTGGCCATTTATTGAGTGGCGACAGTTACGAGCCCTAAATCCCTAATCTAGGTGCTGTTCACAGCGAATCCATGGACAAAAATGGATTATCTTGTTCCACAAGTACCTGTAACAAACACAGTAAGGAATCTCAACAAATAATCGGGCTAATCATTGAGAAATGTGAAGAACAGATAACCAAGAGTGTTTCGGCCGAAGGAAAACACACAGTAAACGAAAGAGGCTTTTTGGGGGGAATGAGTTGTTTTGGCAGAAAGAACCCTTTAAATAGAAAGTCTCATTCGGCGAATGGCTCAACAGAATGAGTTGCTTCGGCCCAGAGTGATTCGGTCGAATGACTCATTCGCTTGAATGAAGTCGTTCTGTCGAATGAGCTATTCTCCTGGTTCATTCGCACGAATGAATCTTAGCACTCACAAACACAACTCTATTTCAAATTTAACATTATGAGCAGTTAAGCAAGTGCAATTATGATGATTAGTCTGTTGGTGATGGATTCAGATACGATTGAACATTTGAACACACAAATGATCATCTAAAACAAATTTGAAAGAAAAAAAATCTTTTTATATTTTTCTGAAACGAAATACAACTGTACAACTAACAAACCAAACTAAAACAGTTAAGAAGCACATATTTTTTTGAGCAGTCTTTCAAGAAAATGACACATACACCTAGTCACATCAAATCAGCATTAATGAATGTTTCACTTCAGACACATTTGTCTTATGATTTGATTACTGATATACTTGTCCTTATTAAACCGACAATACATCATTTCCAAACAAATTTAATGATCACTCATATTTTCTGACTGAGTTACCCATTGTATTGAACCAATAAAGATCAAAACCAGTTTGTAACTCATCTCTGCACATCTTAAAACCGATCATCATAAATTCTTTAAGGCTCCAATTTATTTTCTTTTTGTATTTTTTTCATTTGTCTTTTGTCTCTCAAGATCAACACATTCTCATGGACGGCTTCAGCTAGGTCTTTACAAAGCAATATGGCACGCATACAGACCTATGTTGACAAGATCGACTTGTTCTATCCAAATGGATGGCTTCAACTAGGCTGCAACCCAGTAATATGGCACATGTATGGAATCAAAATTATTTTATTTTTGTATTTTCCAAGCTTAATACAAGCTTGATTTTTTTTATTTCCTTGTGATTCAATCATTCTCATCTGAATGGACGGCTTCAGCTTGGTCTTTACAAAGCAATATGGCACGTGTACAGACTTGAATTCATGTATCATTGGAAACCTCATTAGATCCTATGATAACGGGTGCATGCCTGATTTGAGTCAAAAACTATTTATCACTTAACTGGTTTTCTAAAATGGATCACACAAATCAGACTTTCTAAGTAATAACCAATAGTCTATACATTTTATAAAGTCGGCCTATCAGTACATCAAATCACAATTCTCATGTGTTTTTAGTTTGTCCATTCACTTGTTGCTTTTAAGACATGATAGGTTAACACATCACTTTTTCAATGAGGACTTTCTCATTTTTTTTTTAATTTTTCAAATGTTTTTAATTTTTCAAATGTTTTTGGTTTTTCTATTTTTCAAATTTTTTTGGTTTTTCTATTATCACTTTATCTCCCCCTAAAAACCTAAAACAGAGAATCTTTTTGAGTTTTTGATTAAGTGAAAGAAAAATAACAGACATACTAACAAGGAAAAATAAAACAAAAGAAAACTAACTAATAAAAGCGATGATCATTTGTTTGATTCATCCTTTTGAAAAACACCATTAGCCGATAACAGATATAAAAATCTGGGTTTATCAAAAGATTTTGTATAAAGATCGGCTTTCTGGTTATCAGTGTGTATTTTAACAACACCAATGAGTTTCTTTTCAAAACAATCACATATGAAGTGATATTTTATATCGATATGTTTGATTTTCGAGTGTTGGACTGGGTTTTTAGTGACAGCAATGGCGGCAGTATTATCAACATAAATAGGAGTGTTAGAAAAATATAACCCATAGTCCCTGAGTTGTTGCTGAATCCAGATGATTTGTGAGCAACAACTAGCAGCAGCAATATATTCAGCTTCACATGTTGAAGTAGACACCGACGTTTGCTTCTTGCGGTGCCAGGTAACTAAACGAGTTCCAAAGAACTGACATCCTGCAGATGTTGACTTGAAATCTCTTTTGCATCCGCCATAGTCTGAATCAATGTATGCGGTAAGCTCAAAGTTATCATCATTAGGGTACCATAAGCCAAGATCCGGTGTACCCTTCAGATATCGCAAAATCCTTTTCACAGCAATCAGATGTGATACTCTTGGTTTGGACTCATAGCGAGCACACAAGCATATGGCGAACATGATGTCTGGCCGAGAAGCAGTAAGATACATGAGAGACCCAATCATTCCTCGGTACAGAGTGGCATCGATTAACTCCCCTTTTCGTCTGGTGTAATCCCGTGATTGACAGCCAGTGGGGTACCAGTAGGTTTTGCATCCGACATATTGAACCGGCTCAGAATGTCACCAACGTATTTGGTATGATGAATGAAGATCCCTGCCTCAGATTGATCCACCTGCAACCTGAGAAAAAATTTCATCTCCCCCATCTAGCTCATTTCAAACTTGTCTTTCATAACCCTCTCGAAATTCTTTGCACAGACTATCATTTGTAGAACCGAAAATTATGTCGTCGACATAAACTTGCACCAAGAGTAAATCACCATCCTTTTCTCGAATGAACAGTGTGCAGTCAATGACACCTCTTCTGAACCCGTTGTTTAGAAGGTGAGTAGATAGTTTCTCGTACCACGCTCGCGGAGCTTGATGCAATTCATATAAAGCCTTGTAGACTTGGTCACGATGCAATGGATCCTCAAACCCGGGAGGTTGATTGACATACACCACTTCATTGATCACACCGTGAAGGAATGCACTCTCAACATCCATTTGATAAACTTTAAATTTCTTGAAGGATGCATATGCGAAGAAGATGCGAATTGCTTCGAGACGAGCAACCGGTGTAAACACTTCATTATAGTCAAGTCCTTCAATCTGTCTGAATCGCTGAACCACCAGACCTGCTTTGTTTCGTATAACGATCCCGTGATCATCCCTTTTACAACGAAGAACCCATCTGGTGCCTATAACCTTTGCACCTTTCGGTTTGTCAACAAGTTGCCAAACACCGAGCTTTTTGAATTGAAGGAGTTCTTCTTGCATGGCATCAAACCATGATTCTTCTCTCAATGCTTCAGGAACGGTTCGTGGTTCAACTTGAGAGATGAAGCAAGAGTGGGCACAATAGTTCACATCGGCAAAGTCAAGAATATCTGCAAGACCACCTGAAGACCACTGATTTCTTGTCTTGACTCCATCAAGCGGACTTCCAATAATTTTCTCCTGAGGATGAATGCGATTAATTCTTCCCACAGGATGAGCAGGAACCTCAACCTATGGATCAAGGTTGTTCAGAATAAGATCCTCAAGTCCAGGTACAATGTTGTCAACATTTGGTTCGAGGGCAGCTGGTTGAACTGGGCTATCATCTGTGTCTGAGCTGTCATCATGTATCTGAATGGAAACTGGTGCTGATGAAGGTTGCACAAGTTCATCAGGTGCATTTTGTGCATCATACATCATTTGAATAGCAACATCTTCATCTGAGTACATGGGTGTAACACCCCGACTGATGGCGGAAACGTCGGGATGCCACGAGGGATGTGTAGATTTTTCATAAGCTCGTGGGCATCTAAATAAATCATCACATATCAATTAAATCAACCAAAGTAATTACACAAAAATCATGTCCATCATGATTTAGTTACATCGATTTACACAAAAGATTAGCTAAATTAACTAAACACTAGTCTTCAGTAATCCAGTTAATTTTAGCTAAGCCCAAGATCCTAAGTGATGATGTCCAAAAGTGTGAAACCCATCCTCCTCTACCTACTTTTCTTCATTCCCTGAAACATGTAGAAAATCAAGTGTCAACTACAAAGTAGTTGGTGAGTAATCATAAGATTTTATGTTTTAAAAATGTTTACAAGTTTTTATAAACATTTATAGTTTTCAAGAAAATACACATGTGCACCTGTGAGATAGTCCAACTATAAACACACAACCACAAACACAAAAGTCATATAATTCAAATAATCACAAATAATCATTCACATATATTCAACCAATCTCAACCCAACACATCAAATCAATAATCAACATTCACCATAATCATCTCAATATAAGTTACCGTGGAGGACCTCAGTCAACTCAATCAACGGCAGAATCATCGCGAAGGACCTAAGTCAACTCAACCAATGACATCCCTAAATTTATATAAGTGTCAATACATGCACTGTGGAGGACCGTAGTCAACTCAACCAACAGTGGAATCACCGAGGAGGACCGAAGTCAACTCACCAACAGTAACTCAGTCATTGCGGAGGACCGAAGGCAACTCAACCAACAATGACTCACGGAGTTGTAATAATCCATATCAATCCACAATCAGTAATAATTCAATAATATGAATATCATATTGATAATCCTGGTGTCACCCATGTGTTATCAAAATAATATTTAAATCTGGTATACATGTTCCACCTCCGAGTTTAAAAACAAACTGATTTAAAAAGGAGGTTATGAGAACTCACCAGAGTTCCTTAAATTTAGTGTTTGTAGAATACGCGCTCACGTATGTGAAATCAAAGATACTTCAACAACCTGTAATTATCGCATGTTCGTGTTCATAAGTATATGCGTTTTATCTCTATTGAATGACCATACATGTTTACTTTTAATTGTTAAGTGTGCCACTAACTTAGTTTGTTTTATCTAAGTTAAAATGAATCACTCAATATTTTATAAATATTCATCAGTAATATATAATTTAAACTAGCTAGTTCTAATTATCTAAAGGTGATAAACAAATTATGAGATCTTATGTGTACCTCCCATAGATGTGTATTCTTAAAGGTGATAACCTTAATCATTCACATATCCATACCCACATGCATGTTTAATTTAAATTGACCACCATAAATCTAAGTTATTAAAATTTAATTTGAGTTTTAAAAAAAACATACTTAGGTTATTCATATACAAATGTTAAATGTATAAAATTTCATAATCTTACATAATCTTAAATCTTATATTTATTAGGAAAAAGGTGGTAGTTATTAAATCCTTCAGGCATGCATGGGTATACACCATTCTCACGTTCTTTTGTTTACCCTTAACCCTAGTTCGAAAACTTAGGTTCGACAGCACTTTACCTAGTGATCCTTAGGGTCCGGTTACTCCTTAGTTTGCCAATGACTCTAGGTTCGCATGTCAAGGGTTCGGAAATCCATATGGTTCGTTGCTCACTGGTTCGTGGCTCATAGGTTTCAGCCATGGTAGAGGTTTGCATGGATGGAATGGTTCGTAGCAACATGGTTCGTTTCCCCTAGGTTCGTTGTTCCTTAGGGTTCGCTAGGTCCAGGTTTGCATGGCCTAGGTTCGGTCGAGAGGAGTTCGTGGAAGCTTGCTTAAATAGGTGGTTCGGCCAGCCTGTGGGTTCATGAAGATGGGTTCGCTGGAAGGGTTCGGCCACCATCTTGGGTTCGGCTTCCTTTTCCCAGCATCAATGGAGGTTCGCTGACCTGCTTTTCCACAGACCTAGCTTCGTCCAGCTGTTCATCTTCCTCTAACCCTAATATGTTGCAGGTTTGTTTCCATGGGTTCCAACTTGTTTACAAGAGTTTGTTTCAGTGTTTATAAGTGTTTAGATTGATTAGAACAACAGTAGGTTAATGGGTGGTGGTTTACAACAATTCCCGAAAATAAAACTCCAGACTTACCTCGAAATGTCGTCCTAAAGCCTGAAATCTGCGCGGGTTCTTGTTCTCCTCGATCACACGAACGCTTTGGCACCAAGATCTTGCGAAATGGTTGAGAAACGTAGAAGAAATTGTAGAGAGAAGTTAGAGAGGGAGTAGGGTGACGAAAATGGTGTTTTAGAGAGAGAGAGAGTTTGTGGAAATGAAGAAGAAAGAAAAGGTTCTTCTTTCTTATACCTCGTTTCGTCCCCGAATGTTTGGTCTCGTTTATTTTGCGTTAAAAATTATTAAATGTTCGGTTCTATTCGCGCGTAAAATATATTTAAAACATAAAACGTTTAAATAATTAGGTTTCGTTTTAATAAAATGAGTTCGTTTATTTCTGTTAAATCAATTATTTAATAAAATGATTTTATTCGAATTCGTCTAAGGTTGTAATTCCTAATAAACGTTTTGAATTCTTTTTCTTAAATTTAAATATCTTTAGATATTATTTCGGTTATCTCGTCGAAACGCGTTACTCACGTACACATTCGTAAAGAACGTCATCTTTTCGAATCCAACGCTCGTATCGTATTTTGATTCGATTTATGATTTATGGAATATCGTTTCAGTATATTATTAATAATAATTATATTCATGTGAATCGTCACCCACGCAAATACATTATTA
Organism: Mikania micrantha; assembly: GCA_009363875.1. Lineage (NCBI taxonomy): Eukaryota > Viridiplantae > Streptophyta > Magnoliopsida > Asterales > Asteraceae > Mikania > Mikania micrantha. Next base: position 37,712,945 of record CM018686.1, on the reverse strand, counting down.
AGTTTAATATTTCTGAAACAACATTCGCGTTTTAATTACATTCGTAACCTTACCATCGCTTAGTTATCTTCAATAACACTTTCATTATTTTATTACTTTGAATATTATAATTTCCCAATTCAAATCCCACTAAATCCTATTACTGACACATCCATGATAGACCGAAATAAGCTTATGTATAGGGCATATGTAGGAGTAGGTCGCAACCTATCCAGTCACCGTCCCACCAGCGTTTTGATAAACCATGACCATGTGTCCTTGACTATATTTGGTAACCAACCAATAACCAACTCATAAACCTTTGTCATTCCAAACTAAAACCTTGGATTCTCCTCACCAAATCCTCAACACTGATATAATCATGATCAAACCGAAGATGGTTTATGTATAGGGCATACGTAGAAGTCAGTCGCAACTGCTTCAGCCACCATCCCACCACCTCTTTGATAGACCATGATTATATCCTTGCCTATCTTTGGTTATAGAATCCCATACCACTAGCATTCCCAATCAATAACCCATATCATATTAATTCAATTGCGATAAACTCTCTGGTTTTGTCTAGTTATTTTCCAAACTAGATTTCCCATGGTTTATGCTCATAATTATATGTTCTCAATATGTATACCAATGATAATAACATCCAATAATTCATAGTATTCATCAATTCTTGTATCAGGTCTTAACAATACAAATACTTATGTAATGAAATGCCTGAAATACAGTGATGTTATAATGGGAGGAAAATTGAAAGAGTTGAAAAGATCTGAGTAATCAAACATCCAGTATGGACCTCTCCCAGGTAGGGGCATGGAATGTATCTGAACATCCACGTGGTACCACTTCTCCACATTTTGAGTTGATATATTGTAGACCCTTTTATTTGGAGTGATGTACCCAAGAAAATACCCTTCTTCCACCTTCTCATTAAACTTGCCCTGCTCGTGTTTCTTAAGCGTCATGCATGGAGAACCAAAAGGTTCAAGATACTTAAGATTAGGTTTTCTGTTGTGGAGCAGCTCAAAGCAAGTCTTCCCATGTCTCTTGACTATCAAAACCCAGTTCAGTGTGTAGCAGGCATTTGCAACAGCTTCATTCCAGAACTGAACTGGAAGGGATGAATCAGCTAGCATATTCCGAGCAGCCTCAATCAAAGTTCTGTTCTTGCGCTCAGCAACACCATTCATTTGCAGGACATATGTAGCACTGAATTGTTGGACAATGCCACATTCATTGCAGAAGTTCTCCATATTATGATTTTTGAACGCTGTCCCGTTATCTGTTATGAGCATACGAATCTTGAGCTTATAAAGGGATTCAAGTTTAGTAACCAAAACTTGAATACACACAAACGTTTTTTATTTCTACTTTTGAAAGAAAACCCAAGAATATCTGGAATACTCAACAGTGATGACTAGATAGTATTGATCTCCAGCTATACTCTTGCGGTTGATTGGACCAAACAAGTCCATATGGAGAAGCTCAAGAGGAACAGTGATTGAATGATATTTTTTCAGCTTGTGAGACTGCTTGATCTGCTTTCCCTTCACGCACGAGACATATATATCAGACAGCTTGAAATTTTTCAGACTGACACCCTCAACCAAATTGTTGTGTACCAAATGATTCATCTTGCGTAGACTCAAATGGCCCATCCTCTTATGCCAAAGAATAGAGTCTTTCTATGCAGCTTTTGACATAAAACATGAAGCTGTGGAGGATGTTGTTGAAGCTGCAGCCATGTTGAGTACATACAAGTCCTGCTTACGGGGTGCAGACATCAAAATCCAGTCTTTAGGAATAGTAATGCCTTGCTTGAGGATGTAGCAACTGGAGTCATCAAATAGAACTTTGTACTGCTTGTCACAAATCTGTGACACTGAAAGGAGATTGTTCTCCAGTTGGTTCGCGTATCTGACTTTGTCAAAGGAAACTTGGCCGTTTGAAAGAATACCGTCTCCGGTAATGAACCCACCTTTGTCACCGGCAAATGCTACATATCCACCTCGAATAGAATTCACATTGGTGAGCAGCGAATTATATCTCCAGTCATGTGCCTAGAAGCCCCACTATCAACAATCCAAGAGCTGTTAAGAGCAGCTGTTGGGGCAACCTGCACAAATACAAAAATTAGTTCAATTTGGGAACCCAAGCCTTTACAGTCTTGGGTTGACCCAATGAGTCACGGATCCAAACATCAATCCATTTACCATTAGGGGTTGTCTTGTCTGGAATGTCTAAAACTGAAGTCTCAAAAGACTTGACTTTCCATACTGTGTTTTTACTAAAAGAGTTTTTCAAGTAAATGGATGATGGTTTTGATTGATTAACATTAACAGCCTTGGGAACATCCAAGTTCACCACTTTCCCTTTACCCTTATCCAAAGGCTTAACAAGATTGGGTTGTTTGGGTTTTCCCTGAGATGATTTACACTCAGATTTGACATGTTTGATAAAATTATGATTTTGTTTTCTTAGAGGTGCAACCTTAGGTCTGATCAACTGAGGACAAAATCTGACAACATGTCCAGGTTCACCACACTCAAAGAAAACTCTTTTGTCTTTGAAAGAAAACTGTTTGGCTTTAGACTGAGAATTTTTTATTTGTAAAACATTTTTGTTAGTCTTGTCTAGCTCAAAACCCAAACCCTTTGTGCCATTAAAAACATATTTTTCAGTTTCTTTGGTCTCACTTGCTTCACCATTTTGTGAAGACTTCACAAAACAAATGGTTTTGGATAACTTTGAAGCCATGTTTGACTTGGGTAAGATTGGGTCAGCCTTCTTGGCAACAGATGTCTGATTCTTGAGATAAGACACTTGAGGAGTAGCATCACACTCATCCTCAGAATCAAAAACCCAATCTTCAACAATCCCCTCTACAAAAGATTCCTCACACATTGAGGAACCCTCATCAAATATTATCCCTATGGGATCAATAACTAATGGAGTTTTTACCTGAAAGTCTTTAACCTTTTTGTCATTCGGAGAATTGACAAAGCTGTTCAAGACTGGTGGGGGACAGTGATTATATTTTGTTTCTTTACCCTTCCCAGACTGATCAGTCCTAGTAATGATCATGTGCTCAATAATGTAAGATGAGCTCTCATAGCTCTTGAGCTTCTGGCTTAAAGTCTCATAGTCACACTCGACTATAGCAAGTTTCTTCTTAGTCTCATTTATGGTGTTGAGATAAGAAGTAACTGCATCCTGATTTTTGAGCATAGCGATCTCAGCCTCATGCAACTGTCTGTTTAGCAAGTTAATTTTATCCTGAAAATCTTTTTCATTTGATTTTAAAATTATGTTTGCTTCAATCGTTTGGTTGAGATCGCTGATCAAATCAGCATTGTGCTTCTGATAAGCCTGGACTTTACTGTCAAGATCAACACAGTTAAAACATCTAGAATGAGAAGAAAAACATTCATCAAATACCTGATCTGACTGAGAGATAGCAGAAGTGTTCACCATCATGGCAAAATGAGTAGCAGGTTCTTCAAAATCAGCATCAGTTGCTGCTTGTGTGTCTGAGTTTAAAGTGCTTTCTGACTCTGAACCTGATGATTCCTCCAGACTGGTCTTTACTTCTTCAGAAATGCTTTCTTCATTGGATTCATCATCCTTCTGAATTTCTGCAACACATGCTTTATCTTGTCCTCCCTGATCAGGATTAAATCTGAAATCCCAATTCTCTCCTTCATCATTATGTACCATCACAGCTTTGCTTGCATTTGAAGAACTTGCATGAGTGTGAGTATCAATAGGCACAAGTCTTCTCTCTGGATTTACTGCAGAAGATCTCTGATTCTAAAAAGGATTCTTGTTGCCTGTCTTCTTTGGTTGTTTGCACTGTCTTGCAAAGTGTCCCTTCTCTCCATAGTTGTAGCAAGTGACATATGCCATATCAAAACCAAATTTTTAATCTTTGTTCAAATTTATATCATTCCCAGTTCTTTTCGCAAAATCCTTAGCTCTTTTGACTGCACTAGCAAGAGCCCACATGATGTCTATCCTCTCCATGTCATCCGGGTCTATCTGAGAATAATCATCATTTGTCAAGTAAGGATTACCAATTTGCCCAGCTAATAATCCATCATAGGAGCTAACAAGAGTAGACAGAAGACCCGTATGCTCCTTTGCAACCTCTACAGTCACTTTATCAAAGTTATATGTCTTTAAACTGGTGACTGGATGACTACTTTCTTTCTGAGAGGCAGAAGATGAAGATGATTGACTGGAATGAATCTGGTTAGGAACAGGAGCTTCTTTTGTTTGAGAAACAAAGACTTTCTTCAGTGGAGCATGAGAAGAAGCTCTCTCTACAGTAGGAGTAGAATAATACAATGAAGGGTCTTGAACTTGAGCAACTCTCTTAGCCTTCCATTTGTTCTTAATTTCCTGTTCGTTCAGTTTCTGGATAAAATCATTGATGTCCATACTTGCCATCATCTCATTCTGCTTTAAGACCATACGAAATGACTCCCATTTTAGAGATAGAGCATCTGCCAAGAACTGAATATTCTCTTGAGTTGTAGTGTTGACCTGATGATTGAACAGTTCACTTAGAAGATGGTAGAATCTAGCAATCAGATCATCAAGTGACTCGTTTCCCACATACATGAAACTATTAAACTCATTCCTCAAGATTTTGGACTTTATATTCTTCAAAGCATCATTACCCATGTATCTCTGCTGCAATGCATCCCACAGAAACTTAGAAGATGTGAACTGTCTGAACTGATGAAAGATATCAGTTGCAATGGACTGGGACAGAATAGCATAAGCTTTCTTCTCATAGTCATATAATTTCCTCAGGGGTTTAGTCATCCGTGTGACTAACATTGGAGTTCCATATTCATTTAAAGGTCTCAGATAACCATCATCTATCATCATCCATAAGTTTGTATCAACTCCATTGATATGGATCTCGAATCTGTACTTCCAGTGAGGGTAATCATCTAATGAAAGCTACTTAGGAGCTTTATTAGAGTTCCATGTCTCAGTCTCAGTGAGTAATAAAGTCTGAATTCGATGATTCTGGTTGGCCATCAAAGCTAAGTCCTCCATGATATCAAAAATAAGTGTGTACAACACTTAGAAAAATTCTCAAACTGATAGCCCGAATCACAATAATTAGGCCGAATATCGGGGACCGAAAGAGAGTTATCCGACCGAAATAAATAACTCAGCCGAATGAATAGAGATCAGAATGAACTTAAAGACCGAAAGAATGAGCACCGAATGACAGATTGACCGAACGAATGGATCAACCGAATGAACTGGTGACCGACTGAGGAGAAGACCGAATGAGGTCTATTCGGCAAATGAAGCTAATTCGGCCGAAAGACGGCTATTCGGATGATCTATTCGGTTGAGCTGCTCAGTCGTACCATCTTGGTTTTCAGCTGCAAAAATCACGGGAACCCTCAATACAGAGCGAATCTGACCACCAAAATTGGACCATAACTTCAAGACATCATTACCAAACAATTGGAATGATCGATTTAACAAAGCATCCACAAAAACCCACGGATTTGCAATGAAACAGTAACTTTAAGGGCAAGAAACTTAGGGTTATCAAGGAACTCGAACAAGCAATCACATATTTGATGTTTTAGATTGGAAATCGAGCCGAATCCAGAGCCAAAGCTCTGATACCACTTTGTAGGACCAATCTGGAACCCGGAAACAATCTGGTTCCAATGTAGATCTGCTCTACAGCCTCTAGAATAGTGTGGAATCCTATTCCAGGGTTTTCCAATCGAAACCAACAGCCCCCGTGGCTATCCGAAGGTAAGGGATGAACGTTTGGATCAAGATCGAACACCACGGGATGAGAATCGAAGTTGGACAGGCAAGAACTGCTCAAAACCCTTAGGGTTTAACACTAGAGTGCTCTGGGCAGAAAGAGTGTTCGAGAAAGTTAGGTTTGAATCTGTTTGAACAAGTATATATAGATTGTACTCATTCAGCCGAATGAGTGGCCGAAACAACTAATTTGGCGAATGGCTCAGCCGAATGAGCTTGGTCAACCGAATGACTCATGCGGATGACTCATTCGATATCCCTAGTCATTCTGTGGGCGTTCATTCGGCCGAATGACCTCATTCTTATGGTCATTCGACAGAATGAGTCTATAAGACATATATATTTAAAGTTAAACATAATCAAACACATATTAACTAGAATAAACATTAAGAAAAATATAGAAAGACTAATTTCATTTATAACATAAACTTTATATATCAAAGATCATACAAAAGCTGAACTAGGGACATTTTGTGCACTAGCAGATCAGGTGGAACTCTGAAACGCTTTCGATACATTTTGTGAAACATGAAACCTGATTAGATCATGTGGAACTCTGAAACGGTTTCGATACATTTTGTGAAGCATGAAACCTGATTTGCATCATGTGAAACGCTGAAACACTTTTGAAACATTTTGTGAAACATAAAAACAAAAATTTGTAAAACAATTGGTTGAAACATGTGACAGTGGGGAGAAACACATGACCAAACTTGTCATTATTTCACAGGTTACACATTTGTCGCTAAGTCCCCTATTCTGTAACCGTTAATGGTGGGGGGGCGTGATAATTGAGAATAGATTCTATTTGTGATTGGCAATCCACGCCCGTGGTTCGTAGCTAAAACCACGACCAGATGTCGAGCGGGCGCTCAATAAGGCTAAAACACAGAATGTCTTGCGACAAGGACAATGGGACTGAACTCGTCAGCTCGCTTAGGGGAGCCTAGGAGTTATAATTGGACTGTTGGTTGGGAACTAAACACGACATTGTTAGAAGGAACAATGTTCGCACCGGATACCAATGTTTTACACCCAGTTTGGGACATAAATATTATTTAACTCTTTTTATGCAAACATTTGATTCGTTTGGGATACATTACATACATTTTTGACAAATAAACTTGTGAACTCACCAGCGATATGCTGATTGTATAAAATCATGTTTCCTCAAATGCATAGTGATACAGGTGGTGGAGCTGGGAGCTCAATCTTTGGAGACATATAGTAGAATCTATGAGAGATAGACTCAACAGTGTGATACATAGCATAGTATCTATGTGTAATAGCATTGTATATATGTGTGAAACTCGGTTAAAATTGTTATTATATTAGGCTTGTGGCTAATGTAATTGTAACATTGCTATGTAATATAGAAACATATGTGTCTTTTGATGTAAAACATGACTGTGAAACCTTGAAAGTCACACCGTACGCTTCCGCAACGACAACGGTGTGACATGTACGTTTTTGCAATTCTGTACAAACTCTTCTTATTTTGATACATTGTTTAATTGGGTTGTAACATATTATTATTTTTGGTTGGTTGTTTCTTTTGAATGTTGAAACTTGTGCTTCTATCTTAGTCATTTGCTTGTTGGTTGGTTGTTGTTTTTGGCTTTTGTTTAGTAAATGTTTTTGAGGTTCAGGTACGTTACATGCCATTCTAGTCGCGAGAATCGTGCTGATTCTACATCCTGGCTTCTTCTAGATTCGTAGGGGAGTGCTATTCTTTCTCACACTCATCCATTATCATCCTTATACTTTTGCATGTTTTTGTTGCACAATAGGGACGTTTTGCAATTTAAGTGTGAGGAGGGGTATACTTTTGATAGTTTGATACAGTTGTGTTTGTCCAAAAGCAATAAACAATTTTGCAAAGAACCTTTTATATTTTGTGGCAATTAAATTCTTTGTAATCAACTACTTAAGCTAACAATTTTTAAAAATTAAAATGAGGTTTGTTTTGAAAAAGGTTTCTTAAGTTTGAAATCATAACAAGTGAAACATTTTTTTCTGTTATCATCATTTATGATTAAATGAAAGGAGAAACTATAAGTTATATCTTAAATTTTTCCCCACTCCCTCCAATTTTTGTGAGCAAAAGAAACTTTTTGTATTAATAGTTTCATTGCATGTTTATGGGGTGAGTGAGCCGGATGTTTCATACAAATTAATACTTGTTTGAAATATGCATCTCTATAGTCACAAGCTTAAACATAGTTAGATTAATCAAGGCATTAAATAAAAACCCTCATCAATTCCTTTATCATCAACCCATTTTTTTGGAAACCCGATTCAAATTTGCAAGAAGTTGCATTTTTTGTAGTTCTCTAGAAACAAATAATTAAGCAAACCCATGCTTGCTTATTGTGTTTATGTCGAAAAAAGAAAATAATTTTGTTTTAGCCAGAGAGGCTTTGTTAGTTTTTTTTGTAGTTAACTTCTTGGCCAACAGATTTCTCTTGTCTTAGTCACTTTATCCCCAACCATCCTCGCTTTTCACATAAAGAACGTGCAAATTCATTCGCAAATAGTCTTAATTTATGTTTTTGTGAATTTGCAGGGAAATAAACATGCTCGGAATAAAATCAAGCTTTAAACAGAATTTCAGCAATTTCTGAACAAATCCCCAGATGTGCACTACCGTGCCTATCCTTACACTGGCTGTGCAGCCAGCGTTCGCATGCCAACACAAGAAAGTGCCAAAGCCCATGCATGGCAGTGCTAACTAGCACACGACCATGCGAGAACCTTGCACGATCGTGTAGGCAAGGAGTGCCGGGCCGCCCAAGATAGTGCCGGGCGAAAGTAAGGTAGTGTTGACCTACGCACGACTGTGCATGAACCTTGCAGAAGCATTTGAAAAGATCTCTATATGCTTTTCAAACATAATTCAGTCCCATTCATAAAATCAAAGCTTAACGTTGCGAAAGACTTTGAAAATCCATGTCAAAGCATGACAGTTGCGAAAAAAATATTTACGATGTCCAATGTCTTATTTCAACAACTAAACATAAAGGAATGCATGATACTCAGCCATCCTAGTCCCTGCTTGCTTGTGCTTGTGTCTTTGCGTCCTGAGAAAACATGCAAGTATTGTCAACACAAGGTTGGTGTGTACACAGGTTTGTATAAGTAATCACAAATGTTTGAACAAACTGTTTGTAAGTAATGTTTGCAGATCACATATCCACACATTGCATAGACATGATAGCTAGTCATGTACTATTTACATAAGCGGTCGACTTCGAAGCTGACTGCTTGAATGTTTAATTTCCTTTCCATTATTTTCTAACAAAAAAAAATAGTAATGTTTGAATTGTTTAGTTTAACACCTGCGTAGATCCCCATCTACCAAGTGAGGCTTGTCAAACCCATTAGATCTATCTTCAACTACCACGCAATGGAAGGACTTATAGTAAACAGCTAACTCATGCAAGTGATATGCATCCAAAAATGTTTGATTGCACATGTTTTCTCTCCCAAAACAGTAAAATGTAAAAAGGGGCCGTGTACGCACCTTAGAATGCAAATCGAATGATCAAATGCTCGTGAAATCACGTAGATAACCTTCTACGATGAATCTGTGTTATTACAATAACGTCGTGTTGTTTGAAATGCTAGATCGTGTTTGCAATCATATATGTGTCAACACACATATATTGGTTTGTTTGAAATGTACACACAAAAGCATGCACAGATTTGAGTTCGTTTGTTTAAATCGTATATGTATATATGATTTTATTTAAACACACGTAATTATACGCGATTATGGTTTCGAGTAAAAATATGAATTTTATCGTTTCACTTTGTTCGAAGTTTAATTCTGGTTCCAATGCAATTTGAGCAGATCAAAACGGAGTTGTAATGAGGATGTTATGATTGAAAAAGTGAAAATATGATTTTATAAAAAAATTGCAGAGGCGTGGCTCGAACCCACAACCTACCACACCCAACCCACGCTTCCAACAATCTCAACCTGCTAGGGTTTCATAACAGAATTCTAATGTTAATTGTTTTAAGCTTCTTGAATCGGGTTCCCCAATGTTAAACCAAAACCGAACCATGTGATCCAAATAGAACCTTGATTCGATTGAAATCAAAACCCAAACTATAAGGTTTTGTTCCAAAGATTTAAACTTGTTTAGGGATAGATTTAATTCGATTATTTTGGTCAAAATCCTTCGGTTTTATATTCTTACACGAATTCGAACCTTGTCCCTTATCCATTGATAAAAATTCGTTTAATTTGTTTATGTTGAACTGCAAAACCATAGGGTTTTCATTAAGTAACGGATTTCGAACCTTTCAGCGTGATTTAAATGGATTTTCATGTTCATTTGGATCAAAATTGTGACAATCGCAATTGAGAAATTACGTCATTAATGATGTGAGCACATTTGGCCGTGCTTGAAATCCACGTTGATTTGACAATTGTAATTATTATAGGTTGAAAGAATACGAGAAATGATGAACGTTGGCGAAAACCGTGTGCGAAACAGAGTTTTGGATTGTCCGAAATCGAAAAACGAAGAAAAATTTCTAAGTATTGAGGTCTTCGCGGTACGCCAAGGAAGGGTTAAGGTCTCTTGGTGGTACGCGGTGGACCAAAAATATCTGATGTCTTCCGGATTTCTTCGCAGTACGCCGAGCTCCAATTGGTCTTGGCGGTACGCGACGAATGAGGCGGTGGAAAAGATCAGATTGAAATGTCCATTTTCATGCAGAATTCATATCTTTCAATTCTATCGCGCATACTCGACTTCCATATGAAAAATCCTTCAGTTTTACCATCGAAACTCCATTTTGAAGCTGCCAAACTCCAAGGATCGCACCAGGGATCGTGTTTACAAGTTCTGATCGCTGTTCTACGGTTAAAACTCCGTCTGATTAGGTAATGATTCGTTTTAACCTTCTACCTTGATAATGATTGATTAGATCTTGATTTTTGACATAATGATCTAGTTAGGGTTGTTGATTATTGCTTAGATGATGGCTAGGATTGATTATAAATGAAGAACACGATGTTTTAACGGGTAAATCCTTGTTTTGATCCGTTGTAATGCCCGGTTTGCATGAAATCATAACTATGATTATAATGGTTTAAACCATCTGATTGTGACAATGTAGGTGATTAGTTTGATTAATCTTTGAAATGCAAGGTTAAATCCAAGTATTTCAAACTAATCACAATCATTAACATACTTATTGGAACTATTATCTTATGTCTATGATAACAGTCAGATTCGTATGCTAAACACGGTTATTAAACCTATTCTAATGCTACATTGTGATATTTCATGATATTTGGGTAATCAACAACAAGGATTCGTCATTTCGAAGCCATTAATCTGTCTAGAAACTGTTTTAGCATTATAATCAACAACATTAACTATTTGATTAATCAGAGATTATTTTGATTAATCAAGTGTGTCATCAATCTTGTATTAGGAACCTAATTCAGTTTAGGTTCTTACATTATCATACATTGTATGATATAACATTAAAATAACTAATTAAATACGTAACATCAGTTTGATGACCGTTAAGACAATGTCTTTGACATTGGACGTTCCAAAAGATCTAATCAGTAAATTAAAACATAAATAACTAACTTAACATAAACAAATGCAGAAATTAGCTACCACTACTATTCTACGTGTGATATTACCACTCTCTTGACTTCAGGTGAGTTTCATCCAACCCCTTTTATCTTTAATGTTTTATAAACATCGGGATAATTCTGTGAATCTGTGTCTGAACATACGATATGCATCACTGTTATCTGTGTGATTTCACGTGACTTTTGTGTGATTTCATGGGATTTTTCCGTTAGTATCTTTATCACAATATCAAAAGTCCTCATCTCTTAAACTGTATCTAGTGAACCCATGTGGGGCCGAACAGAAAACAATGATAGTACTATCAGCTGACAACCCATTTGTCGGGAGCTTGCAACTTCCCTTGGTGTAAATGTTTGTTATCTGTTTCCAGAACTTCTTAATGTAGTGATAAACATTAAGACAATGAGGCACTAAGATATGTACCAACGGGGAGTATCTTTATAGAACATGAACAGATGGTCCGAAAGGAACTAGATACAGGTCCCATGGTTATCTTGAACTGAACATTATGAGAACTTGTATTGCATATCATATTGTTAAACATGAACTTTACGAACTCACCAGCTTTGTGCTGACGTTTTAAATCTAAAACCTTTTGCAGGAAGATAGTGACTGCCGGGTGAGGAAGCACCTTATATATACTTGTAATTAAATAAGTTAGTCATGTAATAAACTTAGCTTGTAAACTGTACTGTTGATTGTAATGACGATCCTTATAATGTATTTACTTTAAGTTAATCTGTGTGTTGTGATACCGGATCAGGTAAGTCACACCTCATCTCTGAGACATCACCACTATGCTTCCGCAACCTTCTCAGAACAGTGAATGACATCATCAACAAGGTGGCGAGAGGTGGGGGTGTGACAGGGTGGTATCAGAGCCACAGGTTATAGAATTTAGGTGGATTTAGAGACCTAGACTATAACCATAGGCTCGAATAGTGACACAGAGAGCACCGAACATAACTAACGAACAAAACTTGTGTTGAATTAAGCCAGAATAATCAGGTGGTACCAATTCCAGTTATGACCGGCCAGCATAACTGAAATTCGCAACACATTGGCGTTCTAGTTTGATTTAATTCAAGCAGAACATTAATAACTATAAGGACGAGAACTTGCTTTGAGATAGGAAGAGATATCATATCATGTTTATGTTGAATATAATTATTCAATATTTATATCATGGTGCTGATTTGAACTTTTGTGTATACAGCGATGGCCAACCAAGGAGAGAGAGATATATACCAGCGATTTCCATACGTTATCCTAGACGATACACCCAATTCTAGTTCTGGATCAGATTCAGACCCTTCTGAGGCATCAACGGCCACATCTGACGCAGTACCGCAGGTGCCGGCTACACCACCACAGGTGCCACACACTCCACCTAGACATCCTCATGTATTGGATGAGGATACATCTGCAGGCAGGAGAGGGAGTCCACCTCCCCAAACGATCCTAGTTTGGGATGGACTTAGAAGGATGCGGGGCCAGGCCCTCAAGACGACATGTCTTCCTCCTAGACGCCAGTTGGCTCCTAGAGACGATCCCAGCATCATACATGAGGTAGGAGAGTCTTCACATAAGGCGGAGCTTAGGGCGCAGTTTCGCCAGGTGACTATAGATCTTAAGGGGACTTGCCTAGAGTTACAAGATTCTCGTAGTACTATGGAGGACACACGTACCACTGTGTTGGATATGCTCACCTCTCACTTGATGTTGATGGATCAGGTGAGTGCACTGGATGCAGGCACACGAGCCTAGCGGATTATTCTTGAGGAGCGGATGAGGAGGACGGTGATGCATGTGATGATGGTTGTATTTTGGCATTATGTTTAGGTTGTGAGGGCAAGAGCGGTGGGAGTGATAGGGGTGTTAGGATGTTGAGCATGGAGGCGAGGATGGTAGCATTCGCTATAGTACTAGCAACTATAGCCATCGTTATGGCATGTTTACCTTATTTTCTACGGTAAAGCATGATGTGGGTGTGCATGTTTTGGGATCATCATTGTATATACCATCAGTACCAAATGGATAGGTTGAGAGTTGGATATTTGAGGGATGTTTTTGGATGTACAATAGATTCCCGGTATCTAGTGGTAATGTATTGTTTCTAGCAGTCAGTGTAACAAAACATTATGGTTGTATAAAACTGATATTATAGTAATAAAATGGTTGTTTTTGTATATCTATCTGGGCAATGTGTTATGTATGTGATGTATGAACTAAGTATCAATGTCAAACTTGTGTGAACTATAACCAGAACTATGAGAACATTTTGTGTGGCAACATTTCAAAGTCCTGTGTGGCAATATTTCAAAGTCCTGTGTGGCAACATTTCAAAGTCCTGTGTGGGAATATTTCAAAGTCCTGTGCGACAACATTTGAATGTCCTGTGTGGCAAAATTTCAAAGTCCTGTGTGGCAACCTTTCAAAGTCCTGTGTGGCAACATTTCAAAGTCTTCTGTGGCAATATTTCAAAGTCCTGTGTGGCAACATTTCAAAGTCCTGTGTGGCAATATTTCAAAGTCCTGTGTGGCAACATTTGAAAGTCCTGTGTGGCAATATTTCAAAGTCCTGTGTGACAACATTTCAAAGTCCTGTGTGGCAATATTTCAAAGTCTTGTGTGGCAACATTTCAAAGTCCTGTGTGGCAATATTTCAAAGTCCTGTGTGGAAACATTTCAAAGTCGTGTGTGGCAATATTTCAAAGTCCTGTGTGGCAACATTTCAAAGTCCTGTGTGGCAATATTTGAGAGTCCTGTGTGGCAACATTTCAAAGTCTTGTGTGGCAATATTTCAAAGTCCTGTGTGACAACGTTTCAAAATCCTAAATGATCATATATCAAAAACATGTAAATAATAACATATCAATATTGATGTCACAATGCCGTGAGCTGAGTGATAATATAGCATGTTTTTGAAATAACAGGGCTGAGTATAACTACGAACAATTGTGTGATTTCTGTGTACTGAGAACATGTCTGAACTATATCAACGTAGGTATACTATATTTATTATAATCACATTTCGACATAAATTTTCAGTATAACTTAATATGATTGAATTAATGTGATTGAACAAGGGTTATGTTGTACTTATTCTTGAACTGACCTGAGTTTGCCTGCATATGAGCAGAACGATGGCTCCAAAACGAGGTCGACCAGCCAAGAAAGCTGGAATGAATAATGCTTACCCTGAACTGAATCAAGTCCCACCTGTGAACATAGAATCAAATCCGGGAGCGAACATGGTTCTGCTAGTGAATCCTAAAGTGAACACTGTTCCACCAGCAGGAGCACGTGGATCTGAATCGAATGAAGCGATGATAGCACTGATAGTAAGGGAACGGCTATCAGCTTGTGGTGTTTTGACACACCACCAACCTCATGTCACTAAGGGTTCTGGTGGAGACCACGATCATACTAGCACAACAATCACAAAAACAACTGCTCCTTATCCACCACAGCAAGGATGTACTTACAAGTACTTTTCTTCTTGCAACCCTCCTACTTTTACAGGCAAGGAAGGAGCGGCTGGACTTATAAGATGGATTAAAGAGATGGAAACAAAACTTAAGATTAGCCAATGTTTGCCGGAGCATAAGGTGTCTTATGCTGCTTGTTCTTTGAAGGAATCAGCTTTAACCTGGTGGAATACCCAGGCTAAAAATTTGGGCTCAGCTACAGCTGATTCTATGGGCTGGAACGAATTTAAAACTCTGATTATGTCAGAGTACTGCCCAATCGCTGAAATCCAAAAGCTCTAGGTGGAATTTCAGAATCATTCGATGATCGGTGCTGATTGTTTAGCTTATACCGATCATTTTCATGAACTTACTTGTTTACTTCCCAATATGTTTCCTACGGAAGCAGCGTTGATTGAGAAGTACATTAAAGGTCTGGTTCCCTAGATTCGGGGAATGGTGACGGCAGCTAAACCCACAACTCTGAAACGTACAATTCTTTTGACCACTAAGCTTACCGATGAGGCGCTAAGTAGTGGTACTTTGTCCACAAAAACTCAGACGGCGGTGGGCCGTAGTGATGTCGGTACCTCAAATGTTTCTAAAGGTACCAAACGGAAGTGGTTTGGCAAAACCAAAGCTCCGAATGAGACTAGCCAGAGCAAACCAACTTTGAAAAACTATGGTGCGGTTGTTCCTGAGAGGAAGGTCT
This sequence comes from Mikania micrantha, assembly GCA_009363875.1. NCBI lineage: Eukaryota > Viridiplantae > Streptophyta > Magnoliopsida > Asterales > Asteraceae > Mikania > Mikania micrantha. The sequence continues at coordinate 37,697,329 of CM018686.1, read as the reverse complement.
ATACTGGGCAGGCCCAAATGTAATCGGTGTTCATTTCATCATACTGGACCGTGTCCTGTTTGTGCCAACTATAATAGAGTTGGACACTACACCAGATATTGTAACTTGCCTGCTTGTCAACCAAACGAAGCATCATGACAAACCACTCAAACAAACCGGTCATGCTTCAAGTGTGGAAGTCCTTACCATCTTATGAGAAATTGTTCGAACAACAACACCAATCCGGGAAATGAAGCTAGGGGAGAGCTTTTCAGATTGGTGCGACCGAGGCAAGACATGATGCTAACATTGTCACTGGGACGTTTCTTCTTAATAATCTATGCGCATCAGTTCTGTTTGATACATGAGTAGATAAGAGTTTTATCTCTCCTGAATTTGCATCATTACTTTCATTGCCTACGGTAGATCTAGAAGCTCCTTATGTTATTGAACTTGCTAATAGCAAGTTAATCAAAACTAACAGTGTTATTCAAGGGTGTTCCTTGAATTTGAATGATCATCTTTTCAATATCAATTTACTTCCTATTGAGCTTGGGAGCTTTGATATTGTGGTCGGTATGGATTGGCTTTCTAAAAACCAAGCAGAAGTTGTATGTCAAAACAAGATGATCCGTATTCCATTACTTGACGGTAATAAACTGATAGTTCAAGGAGAACGAGCCGGTAGGAAACTTGGTATCATTTCTCGTATGCACACTCAGAAATGCTTACGGAAAGGTTGTCAGACCTTTCTAGCACATGTGATCGAGAACTGTTCTTTACAAAAACGTATCGAAGATATTCCAGTAGTCAAGGATTTTCTTGAAGTCTTTCCTGAGGATATATCAGGATTACCCCCAGTGACGCAAGTTAATTTCGTATTGACTTGATTCTAGGTGCAGCACCTATAGCTAAAGCTCCTTATCGTTTAGTACCCTCAGAGATGAAAGAGCTTTCAGGTCAACTACAAGAACTGTTAGACAAAGGTTTTATCAGACCTAGTTTCTCACCCTAGGGAGCACCAAATCTTTTTGTGAAAAAGAATGATGGTTCATTCAGGATGTGTATTGACTACAGAGAACTCAATAAACTGACAATCAAAAACCGTTATCCATTGCCACGTATAGATGATCTATTTGATCAATTACAAGGTGTTACTTACTTTTCAAAAATCGATTTAAGATCTGGATATCCTCAGTTAAGAATTCACGATGATGATGTTCCTAAAACTGCTTTCAGAACTCGATACGGACATTACGAATTTTTAGTAATGCCGTTTGGATTAACCAATGTACCTGCAGTTTTCATGGATCTGATGAATAGAGTATGTAGACCTTATCTGGATAAATTTGTGATTGTGTTCATTGATGATATTCTCATTTATTCTCGGAACCAACAAGAACATGCTCAAAACTTGAAATTAATCTTAGAACTTTTGGCACACGAGAAATTATATGCCAAATTCTCCAAGTGCGAGTTTTGGTTACGGAAAGTTCAATTTCTTGGGCACGTAGTGAATGAAAACGGTATTCAAGTGGATCCTAGTAAGATCGAAGCCGTGAAACAATGGGAAACACCACGAACCCCAACTGAAATACGTCAATTCCTAAGGTTGGCAGGTTATTATCGCCGATTCATCAAGAACTTTTCAAAAATAGCCTTGCCACTGACCACATTGACACAGAAAAATCAACTGTTTATATAGGGTTCTCAACAGGAGGAGGCATTCCAACTGTTGAAACACAAACTCTGCAAAGCACCTATCTTGGCATTACCATAAGGTACTGATAATTTCACAGTATACTGTGATGCTTCATGTCAAGGTCTTGGGTGTGTTTTAATGCAGAACGACAAGGTAATTGCTTATGCTTCTCAACAACTGAAAGTACATGAGAAGAACTATACCACTCATGATCTAGAACCTGGTGCAGTGGTGTTTGCACTCAAGATTTGGAGACACTATCTATACGGAACCAGGTGTATTATATACACTGATCACAAAAGTCTTCAACACATTCTAGATCAGAAAATGTTGAACATGCGACAAAGGCGGTGGATAGAACTTTTAAACGATTATGATAGTAAGATTCGTTAACACCCATGCAAAGCAAATGTCGTAGCTGATACCTTGAGTCGCACGGAACGAGTCAAAACTTTACGTGTGAAAGCGTTAGCGATGACTATTCAAACCAGTCTAATTCCTCAAATTATAGAAGCTCAGCGACAAGCTTTACAAGCAACGAACTATCCTGCTGAGGAACTAAGAGGATTAGACAAGCAACTCGAAACTAATACTGATGGAGTGTTGTATTTCAAAAGCCGAATTTGGGTTCCTTTATTCGGTACCTCTAGAATAATTATCTTGGATGAGGCGCACAAATCCAGGTATTTTATTCATCCAGGTGATGATAAAATGTATAAAGGTCTTAGAGATTTTTACTGGTGGCCTGGAATGAAGAAACACATAGCAGAATATGTGGATCGATGTTGAACATGTCTCAAAGTTAAGGCTGAACATCAACGACCTTCTGGATTATTACAACAACCTAAGATTCCCATATGGAAATGGGACCAAATCTCTATGGATTTTATCACTAAACTACCCAAAACATCACGTAATCATGACTCTATATGGGTTATTGTTGATCGCCTTACTAAATCTGCACATTTCTTACCCATCTGAGAAGATTACTCTATGGATCGACTCACTAAACTCTATATTAATGAGATTGTATCTTGACATGGAGTACCAATCTCTATCATTTCTGACAGAGATAGTCGATTTATGTCACGATTTTGGCAAACTCTTCAGAATGCATTGGGAACACAAATCAATATGAGCACAGCTTATCATCCACAAACAGACGGGCAGACTGAACGAACGAATCAAAATCTTGTTGAATTCTCGTACAATAACAGCTACCATACCAGTATTCAATGCGCTCCATTCGAAGCACCTTATGGACATAAGTGTAGATCGCCTATATGTTGGTCAGAGGTAGGTGAAAATCAGATTATAGGCCCAGAATTCATTCAAGAAACAAATGATAAGATCGCACTCATTCAAGAACGAATTAAACCTGCTCGCGATCGTCAAAAGAGTTATGCTGATAATCGTCGTAGACCTTTGGAATTCCAAATAGGTGATAGAGTAATGTTGAAAGTTTCACCTTAGAAGGGAATTTTCAGATTTGGGAAGAGAGGTAATCTTTCACCACGATTTGTAGGACCATTCAAAATTCTTGAAAGAATTGGATCCGTAGCTTACAGACTTGAATTACCTCTTGAACTCAGTAATATTCATGACGTCTTTCATGTATCAAATTTGAAAGAGTGCCTAGCTGACGAATTGTTGATCGTACCTCTAGGAGAGATTCAAATTGATGAAAAACTTCAGTTCAGTGAAGAACCAGTAGAGGTGATGGATCGAGAAGTGAAAGTATTGCAACGTAGTAGCATACTAATTGTTAAAGTTCGATGGAATTCACAACGTGGACCTGAGTATACGTGGGAACGTGAAGACCAGATGAAAGCAAAATACCCACATCTATTCTCATAAACGATTTTCATCATGTAAGTCTTCACTAAATTTCGGGACGAAATTTCTCTAACAGGACGAGACTGTGACAATTGCAATTGAGAAATTACGTCATTAATGATGTGAGCACATTTGGTCGTGCTTGAAATCCATGTTGATTTGACAATTTTAATTATTATAGGTTGAAAGTATGCGAGAAATGATGAACGTGGGTGAAAACCGTGTGCGAAACGGAGTTTTGGATAGTCCGAAATCGAAAAACGAAGAAAAATTTCTAAGTATTGAGCTCCGGGGGTCTTCATGGTACGCCAAGGATGGGTTAAGGTTTCTTGGCGATACGCGGTGGACCAAAAATATCTGATTTCTTCCGGATTTCTTCGCGGTACGCCAAGCTCCAATTGGTCTTCCTTGGCGGTACGCGACGGATGAGGCGGTGGAAAAGATCAGATTGAAAAGTTCATTTTCATGCAGAATTCATATCTTTCAATTCTATCGCACATACTCGACTTCCAGATGAAAAATCCTTCAGTTTTACCATCGAAACTCCATTTTGAAGCTGCCAAACTCCAAGGATCGCACCAGGGATCGTGTTTCCAAGTTCGGATCGCTGTTCTACGGTTAAAACTCCGTCTGATTAGGCAATGATTCGTTTTAAACTTCTAGCTTGATAATGATTGATTAGATCTTGATTTTTGACGTAATGATCTAGTTAGGGTTGTTGATTATTGCCTAGATGATGGCTAGGATTGATTATAAACGAAGAACACGATATTTTAACGGGTAAATCCTTGTTTTGATCCGTTGTAATGCCCGGTTTGCATGAAATCATAACTATGATTATAATGGTTTAAACCACTTGATTGTGACAACGTAGGTAATTAGTTTGATTAATCTTTGAAATGCAAGGTTAAATCCAAGTGTTTCAAACTAATCACAATCATTAACATACTTATTGGAACGATTATCTGATATTTATGATAATAGTCAGATTAGTATGTTAAACATGGTTATTAAACCTATTCTAATGCTACATTGTGATATTTCATGATATTTGGGTAATCAATAACAAGGATTGATCATTTCTAAGCTATTAATCTGTCTAGAAACTGTTTTAGCATTATAATCAACAACATTAACTATTTGATTAATCCAAGATTATTTTGATTAATCAAGTGTGCCATCAATCTTGTATTAGGAACCTAATTCAGTATAGGTTCCTACATTATCATACATTGTATGATATAACATTAAAATAACAAATTAAATACGTAACATCAGTTTGATTACCGTTAAGACAATGTCTTTGACATTGGACGTTCAGAAAGATCTAATCAGTAAATTAAAACATAAAAAGCTAACTTAACATAAACAAATGCAGAAATTAGCTACCACTACTATTCTGCGTGTGATATTACCACTCTCTTGACTTCAGGTGAGTTTCGTCCAACCCCTTTTATCTTTAATGTTTTATAAACATCGGGGTAATTCTGTGAATCTGTGTCTAAACATACGATATGCATCACTGTTATCTGTGTGATTTCACGTGACTTTTGTGTGATTTCTTGGGATTTTGCCGTTAGTATCTTTATCACAATACCAAAAGTGCTTATCTCTTGAACTGTATCTAGTGAACCCATGTGGGGCCGAACAGAAAACAATGATAGTACTATCGGCTGACAACCCATTTGCCGGGAGCTTGCAACTTCCCTTGGTGTAAATGTTGGTTATATGTTTCCAGAACTTCTAAATGTAGTGATAAGCATTAAGACAATGAGGCACTAAGATATGTACCGACGGGTAGTATTTTTATAGAACAAGAACAGAACGTTCGAAAGGAACTAGATACAGGTCCGATGGTTATCTTGAACTGAACATTATGAGAACTTGTATTGCATATCATATTGTTGAACATGAACTTTACGAACTCACCAGCTTTGTGCTGACATTTTAAATCTAAAAAGTTTTGCAGGAAGACAGTGACTGCCGGGTGAGGATGCACCTTATATATACTTGTAATTAAATAAGTTAGTCATGTAATAAACTTAGCTTGTAAACTGTACTGTTGATTGTAATGACGATCTTTATAATGTATTTACTTTAAGTTAATATGTGTGTTGTGATACCGGATCAGGTAAGTCACACCTCATCTCTGAGACATCACCACTATGCTTCCGCTACCTTCTCAGAACAGTGAATGACATCATCAACAGGTAACGAGAGGTGGGGGTATGACAAAAACCCCCAAATCATTTTAGACTAAAAATCTCGTAACTCGTTCATGTTCGATTTGATGTTGTTTAATGAAATTGGCATGGGTTTTTGTAAATCAGAACATAGCGAAACTGATGGTGTGTTTTAATTTGATTATCAACCTCGTTTAGACCAAAATCCCCAATTTCGTTCTTAAGATGAACCCTAGAACATGAAATCATTCAATTCGTTGTTGTTATATGAAATTAACATGAGGTTTTCATTCAATGAACATCACAAAGCTACTGGTACCATTTCATTTGATTTCTAAACATGTTTGAGTAGAAAGCCCCAAATCGTTTCAATTGAAGAACCCTAGAACTCAAACTCTCTCAATTCATTGTTCATATGTTGAATTGAGTTAGGGATTTGATTAAACAGGTTTGGACGAGTGTGTAGGTGTTGGTAATTACCCGGATTAACTTCAAATTAATGTAGATCGACAAGAACTTGTGTTTCGGCCACCTTCCAATCGATTCCAACTATCCACTGCTTCTTGAATCAAATCATTTTGTGTAACTATTTCTAAAGAGGCCGACTAGGGGTTTTTAAGTGGCAATTTGGTCGATTAAAGTCGAATTATATGAGCTGAATGATGGCTAGTGACAGTTTTGACTTTTTAGTTACAATTTGGTTTTAATTTGTTTGCTATGGTCACCATAATCACTAGATTAATGATAGGAATCATCAATGTAATATTTATTGATAATTTAATTCGTTTATAACTAGTGTTAATATCGAATTTTAGTTTCTAACTTGATTTAGGTCGAATTTTGACCATCAAAAGTCAAAATTAGCACTTTGATGTAATTACAAAAGTAATCCTAGTAGTTTAATTGTGTTGGAACTGATTTTGTTCAATTCCAGTCCTTCTGGTTTGATTTTGTACAATTTCCTATCCTTTCTGTTAGTTTTTGGTTATGGTTAACCCGGAATGCCAGAATGTCACACACCTCGAGTCAATTTTCAAAACTTAGCTAAAATGGCAACTTCAACAACAGCCTCAGACAAAAGTGAAGCACTGAAGCACATTACACGACCGTGCGCCATAACCGTGTCAAGTTCCTGATTCCTATATATTGTGCTTTTTTCTCCATTTGAGAGGGCTGGACTTCTTGGAGCAAAAACACCTACTCATCATATTATTCCAGGCATCCCATGGGTGATTTTGAAGGCTTTGAAGCTACAAGGAGCATCCAACAACATTTTCTTTACAATCCTTGCTTGCTTGAGGTTTGAATTTATCATTTCTGCCATATTTTTTTTAATTTTCCACACTTTATTGTTATTCTTGTAAGGCTTATGGACTAATTACTTTGTTGTTTAGATTATGATGAAACTTATGTTCTTGTGATGATGTTTATATGAAATGGTTTATGTCAAGATTCAAGATGAAGTCATGATTTTATTCAATTGATTTTGTAGACTTGTGTAGGTTGATTAATGTTCAAGAATGATGAATGTTTGATCATAATATGTTGGAAAACCATGATCAACCATTTGTTTATAATCTTATAACTTGTTTTTAAGATTATGCCATGAGATTAGGAATAATAATTGGTTTCATTAATGATATGAAATTTGCATAAGTATACTTTCTTTCACCTAAGTTTGGAAAACCCACGGTGATGTTATGATTTGTTGAATATGATTAACATGTAAGTTAGGAAATTATGGCCAGACGTCCTTATTTGCATGATTGTGTTCATAAATTGTAAGTTGCAAGAAATTATGATTTTGTTGAATTTATGCAATTTAGGGTGATTAGTGTGTATGAGTCATATTAGTTTTCTTTAAGTTGTGGAATTAAGATTCTTGATAGATGAATAATTCTTGAATAAATCTTGACATAGACTTTGACTTTGACTTTGGGCTTCATAGAATAATCTAAGGTGATTAGAATGTGTTTGTCATTTTAATTTTCCAAAAGATTATAAGATTAGATATCTTTGACCGGAATCTAGTCAATACTCGGTTTATCAATTCATATTAATCTCATCACTAGACTTAGTGGATTCATAATCTAGGCAATTTCCTTAGATTTTAGATTATTTTCAAATCTAGTTGTTTAGTTGTTAGTTTAAACTTCACAAACCCAATTTTCTCATGTTTTTCCTAAACATTGACCACGGTTTAGTATCGAGAGCTATCATGGTCATGGATTTGATATCTGGTTCTTACCGTACACTATATTTATATACGATAGGTACAATTGCCTATTGTGTGTGATTTAGTTCTTAGTAAAAACCATTTTTAAGAAAAAAATCTGTGTGAAAAATCCGTCTTTAAAACATATAGTTTTACGCACATCAAATGCTGTTGAGGACTAATGATAACTACGAATACTTGTTTGTATGCCTTGTATTGTCACACCCCCGCCGTCGGCGGAAACACGGGAGATGCGGCGAAACTGTATATCAAGAACTCATTGAGTATGAGAGAATGCTAGTCCTTCTGCTTAAGTGTAAGGTCCATATCTAGCCTTAGATTGGTACCTGAAATACATACAAAAACAAGTGTCAACTAAAAAGTTGGTGAGTTCGTAGGGTTTATGTTTAATCAAATAGTTTAAGTAATAGTGTTTGCCATCCAGGCACGAGTAATAAGTTTAAATCAAAACTAAGTAGGACCATCAATCCTATGATGCGTTAGCCATTCCAGGCACGAGTAAAATGTTTCAATAGAAATCTAGTAGGATCATCAATCCCAAAATGTTTTGATAAAAAATCCATTAGGATCATCAATCCCATAATCTTTCAATAAAATTCCAGTAGGATCATCAATCCCATAATGTTATGCTATCAAATAATATGTTAAGCCATAAGTGTGAATGGATGCAATCTACATGAGTCCACAACCGAACCTATGACTGATTGCCCTTGGTTTTTATCTCATGATCACCGAACTCATCCCGATTTCAATTTATACAATAGAGTTAGACATATTCATCCACCGTATAGGCCTTATTGGGTGACTGTACGTAGCTAGCAAGACCACCCGATAGGTGAATGGGCTGTCAACCAAGATAGTACTATCCAATATATCTCCTGGCTCATACCCATGGGTTAATGGTTGTGTCTAGGCATAAATAAGAAGGGACTTACAATAGAATAACAAACTCTCATGCAATCTACATCTGGCTAACTTATGTTCCAGCATTAACACATTTAGCATAGTAATGAAAACCTTTTAAGTATCATAGTATAAAAGCAAAGTATTGTAGCATGTATTTCCCCCAAAATATGTAAAAAGTAAAAGGGGCTACGAATACTCACAGTGTGTAGCAACGGAACCCATGTCCATGTGTGATGATAACCAAAGTCAGAGTAAACATAGTCAGCACATCAGTGCTAGTCAACTATGTGTGTTTGACAAAGTATAGCGTTTTCCAATCAAATGAAATATAAGATCTTGTTTTTAAATCAAATGTGTATCAATAACCAATACCAAGAATCTTGTTTCACGTGCCAACTTGACACAACTTTTGCACCTGATTTAATGCGTCCTCACTCTTGTTAAGTTGGATTAACCAATGTCTTTGTTAACATCTGTTATATTTAGACTGATAATGTTTATTCTTTAACACTCGATTATTTATTTAGTCGAGTGTGTTTATAATTAATATGCGTAATATATATATATATATATATATACACCCTTAATTATCTGTCTAATAATTGTTATTATTCATAACTTTGTTCAATAATTATTTTATGTTTAAAGTAAAGATATTAAAATGTTCTAACTCATGTATGTATCGTCTGTTATAACGACATTTATTGTATCTCAACGTATTTATTATGTACAAGTCGTTACTAGTACATATATATATATATATATATATATGTATATATATATATATATGTATATATATACTTATATATATGAGTATTTGTTCCATCTCATAATAAGTATTGTAACTTGATGACTCATATACATACAAAATATATTTAAACTATCTTGTCAAAATATAGTTATTAAATCTACATATAGGTTTTTAAGATCAAGTCATCAATATAAACATATATTATGTGAAATCCCATTTTTATCAAATGTACTTGACCCCTTTGTTTACATAGGTACATCTCGTATATTTTGAAACACTTAGTTTTATATAAAATAATCGTTCTGATAATCAAACCTTACAATTTTTGATATTTAGATTTTAATATAATAAAATTTTTCATGTTGCACGTAATGGACACATTTAAATATATAATGCTTTCATATTTGTATATACATTTACATGTTTGATATATGTGCATGTTTAATATATATATATATATATATATATATATATATATATATATGTATATACAAATCCTTATCTTTCTATTGATTATTAGTTTATAAAATGTTTATTACATTTTATTTCAAATAATCCGATTTTATAAAATGCGAATGCACCACCTTTAAGTTGGTATTCATTAACCATATAGTTTTTGACTGAGTAACTACACGATAAGTTACGTTTATGATTTACAATTATCAATTGAATTTCTTTTATTATTATAATTTTGGTTGATAATTGTTTATTAATCCATTCCTCAAACAATTAAGCTTATCAAATCAAACTATTAGATAAATCTCGGTCAGTAATACGTGTATTCGTCTCCAATCTCTCGATGTCGGTACCCACCTGACTCGTTTAGCGGGTCTTTACAAATTTTTAGATTTTACCAAGTATTAAACAAGGTTATTTGATATAAATATCATTGATTATCTTCGTGATTTTGGTCGCGACATAAATAATTAACAACACACGAGTTATTATTTGAATGATAAAGGTTAGCGTGCAGTTATACCTTCCGAGTCGATTCGCGTACGCGAACTCGTTTTGAGCACCGGAGACCCGATAGGGATCCGAGCCCACCGATGTATTCGGTTTCTGACACTCAGTTATCGTTGTTGACCAGGTCTGACTTTTGTGGTCGATTTGACCAGCTTTGACCATAGTTGGCAAGGCGTTGATGGACTCCCGAGACTACTGGGAGCGACCCGAGCAGCACTAGGTTAACCAAATCTAATTAGTTTTCGGCTAAGGCTCCAATCGAGACTTACTTTTGGTGATTTCAGCCACTCATCAACATCTTATCGCCGAATCCGTCCACCAAATCATCATCTCAACATCACGGATATGTGCGGACCAAATATATCAAGGGTAGGGCCGTCTCTGAGAAATTAAGTGCCATGTGCGAATCTTAAAAATGGGCCCTAAACAATATTGTTTTAGCAAAATGATACATTTCGATGTTTCAAATAACTAAATAAAACATAACGTTAATCTAGCATTTTTTGATGCAAACTTGTTGATTAAATCTTCATAATCCACGATGTATAGTATCTCATTATCAATAGTATCATTTAGTGACAGAGCTTGAAAAAAAACTCGAAGGGGGCGAATGATTTTTAAGAAAAAAACGAAGGGTGCCGAAGGATTTTTAGGAAGAAAACGAAGGGAACCGAAGGATTTCCGACGAGATACTATTATATAGACCCTTATGAGCGAAAAAAACAGGGGGCCGGGCCACCCCCGGGCCCCAATGATCCTCCGTCCCCGGTATCATTATCAATCCATTAAGTCTTTCTTGAGAAATTATCGATCGTAAGTATGACTTCAACAACTTCAATTTTGAAAAATTTCTTTCTGCAAATGCTACAGTTACCAGAATAGTCAACAAGATTCTATATGCAATTGATGCATTTGAAAAACAATCGACTTGCTTTAAATATTTTAAATATAATTAAAAATTGAATTGTTATATGTGTTTGTTGTAAAATAAATTAAAAAATATATAATATATACATTTTTTTTTAAAATTTTGGGCCCCATAAAAAATTGGGCCCTGTGCGGTCGCACCTCCCGCACTTGCTCTAAGACCCCCTTGATCAAGGGGAGCCAACACTTTCATTTTGGCTACCGGTTTCGTCAAGGCTCGTCACCGTATTACGATCGAGTCCTAGCTGGTCGCGTGATGTTCCTGGGTCTGCTACTATCACATACTAGAGGAGGGTTCTTTCTGCATCCAAGTCACAGGTGGTGGTCGTGAAATGGCCGGAGACGTGCCGACTGGAGCCGCAGATCCTTTGCGTTTGCTTCAAGCGGTCGGAACCACACACACACCCATGTGCTTTGCTGTTGTTGTAGGGTATGAGCAGAACCCTCCCACACCACCGGTGTGTGTCACGGATGAAGAGAGGGTACTCCGGAGGAAAGGACGCGCCGGAAATGGGGTTGCCGGAGGAGGAGGCTGGGGATGGAGGTAGTCGGATCCTGTTCTCTCGAACGAACATACACACATGCACCTGGTTTTTTTTCGCGGCTGCTAGAACAATGGGGCAGGTTGGAGGTCATGCGGGAGGTTGATAGTGTCTGGAGGTTGGGTGAGGTTGTTGGTTAGAGAAGAAGATCGCCGGATGGTGGTGGCCGGAGGAGGAGCCACCGGCTCTTCTTCTTTGCAGCCGATTGGAAGCAATCACACACAAGTGTGTATTGTGTGCGTATATGACGGCTATAGAGAAATGAGAAGAGAAAGGGTTAAATGCCCTTTTATATCTAGGGTTTCCAAGTGGGTACAATCGCGTATAGTTCACGTATGGAACCCGTTCGAGTCGCGTTTCTTTTCGTGATTATTATTTTAGAATATAAATAGTCCAAAAATATATCCAAAGCATTTAAGTTAAATATTTTGTCACTTCTTATCGGTTCAGTGAATAATTAATTCAAGATACATTAATTTTGTGTGTAACACGGATTATCCTGTAACTTTACGTTTGTCTCGTATAACTTTCGAAACGGTTTCATGAATTAATATGAACTCTAAAAATTTATATATTTATTTATTTATTTTTTTATCTTTCAGACTGTCGCTTTGTTAGATCCGAATCGGTTTGATGAACGATCAGATATTAAATGGGCCTAAGTTCTTGTTGGGCCTCACTGGGTTTAACTGGGCCTGCTCAATTTGGTCTAATTAGTAATGAATCTATTAACGAATTTTGTCGGTTGTTACATTCTCCCATCCTTTAAGAAATTTCGTCCTCAGAATTTGATATCAATTATTTGGAAGGAGGTTGTAACTTGTCTAGTGAACTAATTCACTCGTAGTTAAGTTTCCGTAAATGTTGAAACTATTAGATTTTTGTTCGTGCATACGTGAACTGAGCTTTCACGAAATATTCCTTTGACATCATATCTGCCTGATTCTTACCAGAGTTTAATGGATTTATCATCTTGGCTCTTAGAGGGTCCCATGATAATGTTATCTCATATAGTAAGTCGTTTCTCACAATGAGTGAATTCGGTAAGCAATTTGGCTGTCTTTATTAATCCAACTAGACCGATTTGAATAGTTGACTAGGTTATTTTCGCAAACAAGGTTAAACGAGATATTGCTAGCCTTCATTGAGACTGTATGTCATCATTATGCAATTCTCTTAAGAGCAACTTGATGCTTCGGATCATCCATGTTGACAACATTTACAGGTCTCATGAGCTCGCTCCATAAAATTTAGGGACAACAACCTTCTTCTAATTCTTAATAAGCATTTATCTTTGAAACAACTAAATCTTCTTAACCAACCTCATGTTTGTTAGAAAAATCCCTGAGTTCATTTGAATAATCTCTTTGATCACTTAATTAAGATAAGGACCCTTACAATTTAAGTTTAGTATTGAGCACTCTCGCTTAACTAGCTTCCCACTAACTAGAGATTCGGCGAAATCCTATCTTTCACTTGTCAAACGGTGAAGATATTATTTCGACATTTCTACGAATAGTTTTTTATTTAAGTCGAGTGATATTAAGCATATTGTTCTAAAGCACAAGTCAAGTTAAGAGTTACTTGACTTGCTTAATCGCGTATCGAGCAAAACAAGTTATGTCATTTAAATGGCTAAATGACTAACAGGCTTTCGTCTCTGTATTACTGCAAACATTTCTGACTGTTCCATCATTCTAGTTAACCATGTTCTTTAAGTCCTTCATTCTATTCCAAATTTAGTCGCTCATTTGAAGAATTTAAGTCATTAATTTCCCATAAGTGACTTAACAAAATTGCCACTTGATAAGGAAACGAATTACACATAGTATGACCATCGTATAAACTAGAGTTTGGATACCCATGGCACGTTCCAATCTTAGATCAATTTATCTTCCTAATTACTCTCTCATATAATTAGAAATAAGTTATTACGAGTCATCACAATATCTCTTGTGAATTTCTCTCAACAACTCATGAAATTTTCTAAGGATTAAATCCTTTATATATATGTTCCATTTTCTTTGCTACAATAATTCTTGAATTCATTAACACTCATTACATGGTTGTATGAGTGGAGGATATATTAGCTTCTCTCAAGTTTTCCCACTAATGAGAGTTTGGTTATATTCTGTTTCTTTGGGCTTGAGAGAATTGTACCTGTGAATCGCAAATTCAGGATTTATAAGTCAACTCTATAAGGTTGGAAATGTCTTAAGAAGTTCAAAGTGTGTTGATGACCATCGTTGTCACAGATTGAATATGGAGGGTACCTTTAACCTCCATCAGAGGTTTCTATTTTCATCGTGAAAATAGTAGGTTTGTCCCTGCATAGAACTTTCCTTGTGATTCATGTGCTAGTTCTAAACAACTGATAGTGAATGACATGAACATAGCATTTGTTAGAGTTGGCTCTTAAATGTATGTTGATATAGATGACTTAATTCAGGTATTGTAGTCATTGAAACATACACGATTAATGTTTGAGTTTAAGTGTTTGCGACTCATCAGTGTATAATTGATGAACAAACATCACCATCATATACAGTTCATAAATGTATAGTTGTCAAGGACAACTTTTGTTCCATCACCATGAAGGGGAATGCCAAAAAAAGAATGTTAGCTAGAACATGAAATGAAGAGAACTTTAGGATAGTCATGTCATCCTTGGTAGGAATGGAGTTTGATAGTGAAGTCACTCATTTGACTTAGCTTGAGTTGTAGTAGATCAAATATGGTAACTTGAATCAAGATGACAATACTACTCGGAGAAAAACTGTATTACTCATAGTCACTTTTAAATCAAATAGTCGGTCACAAGTATATGCTTGCGAAATTTTATGATGACTATGTGAGAAGAAAATATTAGTACGGATGTGATTATTTCTTGTTTGTATCGTATTGTAACCAGTACCAATTACACCACTTGTGTTTTCACGTGGTTCACTGATCGATGTCATGTTCAAGGATTACATAAAATTTTCATTAACATTCTTGTCGATTGTAAGATACTCTTAGAGAGTTTCCTAGTTTGTTCAACAATCAAACTTTGTATAATTATTTTCCTGTTAAGGCAATCGGTAGATATCTCTTAATAAAGATAACATATATAAAGTGGGGAAATGAATTATGCTATGGTGTCTTACCGTTAGCATTTCCCTAACTCAAATGTACTTTAATTTCATCACTTAGTTTGATGTGTGAAATTGTGATCGTCATAACGTATGTTTATAGCATTGGTAAATCGTTACCGTTGTCATAGGTTAAGTAACTAAACCTTAAACGTTTGTTTAATCAAGTCATTGTACTAAAAATCTTGTATACTGCTTCAAATGTGTAGTGGGCACTAGACTCCAGGTCTAGGTATGACGCGACACTATTAAGATATAGCTTGCCCCAAGGACAAAAAGAATGCTTGCATAGTTTTAAATTCGCTAGTTCCTCCTCATATAAGTATATCAAGTAATTTTTATTTATTTCCTTTGTTGTGACATTCTAAAACAGGAATGAGTTTAACGATTCGTTCATTGATCGCAAGGAATGTACACAATAGGCATTTTGTCTAGTCATGCCTGGTTCGTGACACTCGTGTCACTAATTTGTCTTTAATTAAGTTTTGATAATGCCACTGTTAAATAAATCAAGTGATTGGCATTAATCTCATTTATTTGGTTGATAAAGTGTGTACTACTTGTACTCAAGTGTGAAATTAACTTACGACAATAGCAAGACACGAGGTGTCACGTAACTATTGACAATAACTCCATAAGGAAATAGATAAAGTTTTACAATAGAATTTAATAGTACGTAAGTATACCATATATTTGGTTACATGTTTGTGTGATCTAGCACGCACGAATTTACGTAATAATTTATTTTTACATTCGATGTTTATTAAGTTATCCTTCTAAAGAAGGCTTCAAATTTTGTTTAGTGTCTTGTTTGAGAGGAACGTAATACCAGGAATTGTCTGATAGAAGAAAGACAGTTAACTGGAGTCTCCTGAAGCTATCAGAACGCTCTGAAAAGGAATGAATTGGTCTAAGGCATCATGCCATTAGGATTCAGAATATTTCCATATCATTTGAATTGAAATATAGTACCCATTATCCAATGAGAACTAAAATTCTCAAGCATTAATGGGTTTGTCTACATTTTTAGGAATAGTGTCGGAGTTTAAGGAGATCAATATGATCAGTTGGATAAGTTACCTGCCAGAATATGTCCCGGCATTATTAGTGTCGTCATATCCTTCTCAAAGAAGGCTATACATCAACATCATTATATCATCATTGCCCATTTGTTTTTCTGTGAATAGTTAAATTCAACTAGTTGCCAAAATGTATGTTTGTGTTTGTTCAATTGAAAAGATTCAATATTGGTACTCGCAACCCCAAACTTATCGTTAAGTTCAAACACTAATCATCACAATAGGATTTCTCAGAATTCACAAATAACATAATTCATAGTTACGTAGTACAAGGTGTAACTATCAATTATCTTTCTTGATCACTCTAGTAATCTCCCGTCATGAGTCATAATGCGTTGTTCTTGTGTTCTATCATATGTTTGTTGTTCACTCCGTGTAATCACTTCTTAGCATATAGTGTTGTTGATTCCTTCAATCTTTCCAACTTGTAATCGAATGACTTTGCAAGTCGTTTCACTTGTCATGTCTTTTCAATGAGCTGCCATTGGCAGTCAGAAATATCGTGTTTGATCTCATGTTAGTACAACTTTGAGATTTTATAAAAAATTGGAAGCGTCCTACTCGGTCCGACAACATTGTGGACTTTATCGAGTTTTACAGACCATGTATATTTTGTGATGTCATGTGTCAACTGCTCACCATTACAGTATGTATGTGCTGGTGATAAAAGTTTGTTAAATGTTACAAAAACTTGACATGTTTACAACTTAACTTGTAAGTTGTGCCAGAGTTGTTAATAAAGTAGTAGTGTTTGCAGTCAAATCAGTCCTTACTATGATGTCTTTAAGACATGTGATGTAACCTTAGTAAGAATCTAGTAACCAAGAGTCATTATCTATGAACAATCAATTGCCAATGAAAGGGTAGTGTAGTGATGCTAACTAAAAGTTTTCATTGCTTAACACAACAACTTGCATCAATTAAATCATGTGTTGTTCTTTAGGGAAAAACAGTCTCTTGAACAAATTATGTTTGCTTAAATTTGGATCATACTATAGTTTCTATAGTCCCAACAATTTAGAGCTTATGGTTGTAGTCTAGGTGTCGCTAAAGGAAACCTAATTCTCTATAACCAATGGCTCTGATACCAATCTGTCACACCCCCGCCGTCGGTGGAAACAAGGAGATACGACGAAACTATATATCAAGAACTCATTGAGTATGAGAGAATGCTAGTCCTTCTGCTTAAGTGTAAGGTCCATATCTAGCCTTAGATTAGTACCTGAAATACATGCAAAAACAAGTGTCAACTAAAACGTTGGTGAGTTCGTAGGTTTTATGTTTAATCAATCAGTTTAAGTAATAGTGTTTGCCTTCCAAGCACGAGTAATAAGATTAAATCAAAACTAAGTAGGATCATCAATCCCATGATGTGTTAGCCATTCCAGGAATGAGTAAAATGTTTCAATAGAAATCCAGTAGGATCATCAATCCCAAATGTTTCAATAAAAAATCTATTAGGATCATCAATCCCATAATGTTTCAATAAAATTCCAGCATTAACACATTTAGCATAGTAATGAAAACCTTTTAAGTATCATAGTATAAAAGCAAAGTATTGTAGCATGTATTTCCCCCAAAATATATAAAAATTAAAAGGGGCTACGAATACTCACAGTGTGTATAGCAAAGGAACCCATGTCCATGTGTGATGATAACCAAATTCAGAGTAAACATAGTCAGCACATCAGTGCTAGTCAACTATGTGTGTTTGACAAAGTATAGCGTTTTCCAATTAAATGAAATATAAGATCCTGTTTGTAAATCCAATGTGTATCAATAACCAATACCAAGAATCTTGTTTCACGTGCCTACTTGACACAACTGTACGTGATTTAACGCGTCCTCACTCTTGCTAAGATGGATTAACCGATGTCTTTGTTAACATCTGTTATTTTTAGACTGATAATGTTTATTCTTTAACACTCAATTATTTATTTAGTCGAGTGTGTTTATAATTAATATGCGTAAAATATATACATATATATACACCCTTAATTATCTGTCTAATAATTGTTATTATTCATAACTTTTTTGAATAATTATTTTATGTTTAAAATAAAGATATTAAAATGTTCTAACTCATGTATGTATCATCTGTTGTAACGACATTTATTGTATGTCAACGTATTTATTATGTACAAGTCGTTACTAGTACATATATAAATATATATACACTTATATATACCAGTATTTGTTCCATCTCATAGTAATTATTGTAACTTAATGACTCATATACGTACAAAATATATTTAAAACTATCTTGTCGAAATATTGTTACTAAATTTAAATATAGGTTTTCAAGATCAAGTCATCAATATAAACATATATTATGTGAAATCCCATTTTTATCAAATGTACTTGACCCCTTTGTTTACATAGGTACATCTCGTATATTTTGAAATATTTAACTCTTTGTTTCATATAAAATAATTGTTCTGATAATCAAACCTTAAAATTGTTGATATTTAGATTTTAATATAATAAAATTTTTCATGTTGCACGTAATGGACACATTTAAATATATAATGCTTTCATATTTGTATATACATTTACATGTTTGAGATATATACACGTTTAATATATATATATATATAGGGGAAGGTTCCATTGTTAACCCTCCCTTATAGCGTTAACCGCTTAACCCTAGCGTTTTTTGTCCGAATCTTAAAATTTTTTTTTTCATGGTTTTTATTATGTAAAAATAGGGGGGGTTTCTTTTTTGTGTTTTTGCTAATTCATCACCGTTTAGAAGTTATTGTAAGTGTAAGTTACTTACATTTACTTACATTTCCGTATCTGATGCAGTAAATGTAAGTAAGTGTAAGTAACTTACACTTACAATAACTTCCAAACGGTGATGAATTAGCAAAAACACAAAAAAGAAACCCCCCCTATTTTTACATAATAAAAACCATGAAAAAAAAAATTTTAAGATTCGGGCAAAAAACGCTAGGGTTAAGCGGTTAACGCTATAAGGGAGGGTTAACATTTGAACCTCTCCCTATATATATATATATATATATATATATAGGATCAGGAATTTTACATAACCCACTATTCCGGTGATAACCCAAATAACTTTGGCAAGATGAAGCCGAATCTTGGATTTTTTTTGAACATCATTGTAACACATTTTGAACACCATGTTCTTTTATGAGTTTGGGCTAATTCATCACCGTTTAAAAACTTACAGTACTATAGCACAAAACTTACAATGATGATATTTTTTAAACGGTGATGTAGCACAAAACTTACAACGATGATATTTTTAAACGGTGATGAATTAGCCCAAACTCATAAAAGAACATAGTGTTCAAAATGTGTTACAATGATGTTCAAAAAAAAAAATCCAAGATTCGGCTTCATCTTCCCAAAGTTATTTGGGTTATCGCCGGAATAGTGGGTTATGTAAAATTCCATGCCCTATATATATACACAAACCCTTATCTTTCTATTGATTATTAGTTTATAAAATGTTTATTACACTTTATTTCAAATAATTCGATTTTATAAAATGCGAATGCAGCACCTCTAAGTTGGTATTCATTAACCATATAGTTTTTGACTGAGTAACTACATGATAAGTTACGTTTATGATTTACAATTATCAATTGAATTTCTTTTATTATTATATTTTTGGTTGATAATTGTTTATTAATTCATTCCTCAAATAATTAAGCTTATCAAATCAAAGTATTAGATAAATCTCGGTTAGTAATACGTGTATTCGTCTCCAATCTCTCGATGTCGGTCCCACCCGACGCATTTAGCGGGTCTTTACAAATTTTTAGATTTTACCAAGTATTAAGCAAGGTTATTTAATATAAATATCATTGATTATCTTCGTTAGCTTTTGTTCGCGACAGAAATAATTAACTACACACGAGTTATTATTTGAATGATAAAGGTTAGCGTGCGGTTATACCTTCCGAGTCGGTTCGCGTACGCGAACTCGTTTTGAGCACCGGAGACCCGATTAGGGATCCAAGCCCACCGATGTATTCGGTTTCTAACACTCAGTTATCGTTGTTGACCAGATCTGACTTTTGTGGTCTATTTGACCAGCTTTGACCATAGTTGGCAAGGCGTTGATGGACTCCCGAGACTTGCCGGGAGCGACCCGAGCAGCACTTGGTTAACCAAATCTGATTAGTTTTCGGCTAAGGCTCCAAGCGAGACTAACTTTTGGTGATTTCAGCCTCTCGTCAACATCTTATCACTGAATCAATCCACCAAATCATCATCTCAATATCACGGATATGTGCAGATCAAATCTATCAAGGGGAGCCACCACTTTCGTTTTGGCTACCGGTTTCGTTAAGGCTCGTCACCGTATTACGATCGAGTCCTAGTTGGTCGCGTGATGTTCCTGGGTCTGCTACTATCACAGACTAGAGGAGGGTTCTTTCTGCATCCAAGTCGCAGGTGGTGGTCGGGAAATGGCCGGAGACGTGCCGGCTGGAGCCGCAGCTCCTTTGCTTTTGCTTCGAGCGGTCGGAACACACACACACCCATGTGCTTTGCTGTTGTTGTAGGGTAGGAGCAGAACCCTCCCACACCACCGGTTTGTGTCACGGATGAAGAGAGGGTACGCCGGAGGAAAGGACGCGGCGGAGATGGGGTTGCCGGAGGAGGAGGCTAGGGATGGAGGCAGGGGCGGATCTACATGGTGATATACGGGTTCACCAGAACCCACCGCGATTCGAAACGTTTATAGGAAAAAAAATTTTAAAGGGTTAAAAAAATAGGGTGAACCCATTAGTATTTTGAAGGTGAATCTCAAGCATATAATTTCCAAGTAGTCTAGTGGTAAGGGAATCATGATTCCACTCGTAGGTCACAGGTTCGAATCCCGCTTCTATTTTTTTTCCGTTCCTTTTTTCCAGTTTTTTTTTAAAGTTTGTGGCCTTGTGGTTTTTTTTTAAAAAACTTGAAACCACGCTTTTCCCCCGCCCCCGCCCCTCAACTGGATTCACGATCAAAAATTCCCAAGCAAAAAAAAAACCCTACAGCATCTCCTTCCGACCGATCTACGGCATCTGCCCTCCGCCGGCTCCGCCCTCGGCCTCTCTCCCTGCCCTCCGGCGACCACCGCGCTACCTCTGGCCTCTCCTGATTCCGACCGACGACGCATCATGCACGCCGGACGCCTCCCCTCGCCCCTCGGCACCTGTTCGTCTGCCCCCTGCCCTGCGACTCTACGAGCGGCTCAGCACCCTGCGAGCTGCGACCAACCCCTGTCAGCCTCAGTTTGAACTTCAATTAGCCGGCTGCTTTTTTTCATTGATTTGGTGAGTAAATTATAGCTTACACTTTCATTGATTTGCCCAGCTATTTTGTGAAACGTTGAGTGTTTGAATCTTGATTTGAAATTGAATAATTTGTTTAGGTATTATGAGTATTGAATATTGATAGATTTTTCAATAGAGCCTCAACAAACCTTTAATCATCATCCTATCACCCTAGTCAAATGGATGAAATTCAATGGATTTTGTTTGGATTATTTGAATTCGTTTATGCTACTATTGGATAAGTTTTGTTTCTTGGTTATGGCAACTGTTTTTAATCCATAACTGTGAATAGGAAAAGTGAACATTATAATGTGAAACTGGTATAATGAGTTTTATGCAAAATGTTAGTAGTACCCAAATCTTAAACACACATATTAAAACTACATAATAGTTCAAACTTGTGTACATGTTATAAGGGTTGCAAGTTACTAATTATAGGAGTACAATAAAAAGTTTGTTCGAATCTATTTGTTGAACCATGGGTATAAATTTGAAACTTGAAGATCTGATATGTGCAAAATTATAGTGGATGGAAATGATAACATGACATCCAAGTTGAAAAAATGTTTCTATGTTATTGGTATGCAATTCTACCAGAGGTTGTTCGTGTGTTTTTTGTTAACATATATGATTTTAGGGTTGAATTTGTGTAACACAATTTTACTATGTGGTAGAAACAAATGGATATTTAAATGATTCTTGCATTTCTTACATTTAAAGGGGCTTCTTACAACAAGTTTCAGTCGAAGGTGTGATGTAACGTTTTCAAAAAGATGAAACCTTGAAGAGAGCAATTAGAGGTATGTTTTTTTTTTGAATTCGTAAATATTGTTGTATTCATAATTTCATATTACCCGACCCGAATATTTTTTTGTTCGGACTTTTCTAATTGAAATATCTAAAAATAGTGAACCCACTGAAAAAAATTCCTGGATCCGCCACTGGATGGAGGTAGTCGGCTCCTGTTCTCTCGAACGAACATACACACACACACCTGGTTTTTTTTCGTGGCTGCTAGAACGATGGGGCAGGCTGGAGGTCATGCGGGAGGTTGATGGTGTCTGGAGGTTGGGTGAGGTTGTTGGCTGGAGAAGAAGATCGCCGGAGGGTGGTGGCCGGAGGAGGAGCCAACGAGCACTTCTTCTTTGCTGTCGATTAGAAGTAATCACACACACAAGTGTGTGTTGTGTGCATGTATGACGGCTATAGAGAAATGAGAGGAGAAAGGGTTAAATGCCCTTTTATATCTAGGGTTTCCAAGTGGGTACAATCGCGTATAGTTCACGTATGGAACCCGTTCGAGTCGCGTTTCTTTTCGTGATTATTATTTTAGATTATAAATAGTTCAAAAATATATCCAAAGCGTTTAAGTAAATTATTTTGTCACTTCTTATCGATTCAGTGAATAATTAATTCAAGATACATTAATTTTGTGTTTAACGCGGATTATCCTATAACTTTTTGTTTGTCTCGTATAACGTTCGAAACGGTTTTATGAATTAATATGAACTGTAAATATTTATATATTTATTTATTTATTTTATCGTTCAGATTGTCGCTTTGTTAGATCCGAATCGGTTTGATGAACGATCAGATATTAAATGGGCCTAAGTTTTTGTTGGGCCTCATTGGGTTTAACTGGGCCTACTCAATTTGGTCTAATTAGTAATGAATCTATTAACGAATTTTGTCGGTTGTTACATGTATGACTTTTGATAACTTATTTGAATTTATGTGTTATACATGATGCCTTAGAAACTATAAGAACATATGCTTTAGATCAATGCTTTTGACTTGAAAATTGCATCCATTTGTTATCTATTATATAAACGTTGTATATGTACTCACCAACTATGGAAATAGTTGACAAAAATTATTTTACATGTGTGACAAGTTAAGTGCAACTGTGATAGGATAGGAATTAGTAGACCTAGTTAAATTCTTAAACAATAATTGTAATTTGAATGTTATGACTATTGTATTGAAATATCATACATTGTAATTCAATGAATGTATGAATGTTGTGTTTGTATTATTAACAATGATGCATTAATTATCGAAATATTATAATAGCATTATGAGCTAATGAACAGTCGACATCGCGCTCGACGTATTCTGCTGTCGGTCGGTTGTGATAGAATGGTATCAAATTCATGATTTTAAGGATGCATGTTATTAGAAAAATAGGGGCCTAGATTATAACTAAGCTTACCAAAATACTAGTTATCTCATATTATCATTGTTTGTTCATTACTTGCTTATGTGCTATGTGTTATACAATATGTGCTATGTTATATTCCTATTTTATTACCATAGAAAAGCCTTAGTTTGTTAAAATACCATAGAGGAAAGCCATAGTTATTATAATATTTTTTGCTTACACTTAGCTAAGAATGCCTTAGTTTAAGATAACTTCATGTCATGGGGATTACTTAGTTTAAGCAATTGCCTTAGAAATTTCTTTAATTAAACTCTATTCAAAACTCACGTACACGTAAACAATTTTTAGATGTTAAAAATTCAACTCAATAGGCTTAGTGCCTAATATTATTCCTTAGACAAAATACGAATTTCAGTATTGATTATATGATTCTGTTGGAATTAAGTTTATGAGGTAGGTATGTATTAACTGGAAGAGTGTAATACATGTAGTTAGAAATCCTATCTAGGAAAGCTATTCGTATAAATCTCCGAGTTACTGTGGGACTTTTCTAGCTTCTTTGGGGACTTCTGATGATAGTACAATCACTTATAGGCCAAAGCATATCAAACCAAACATCTTACAAACTAAGTGATTTTAATATGTCACCCGGTGTTCAATTTTGAACACTATTCCTATTGTTTTCAAACGACTTCAAATGATTTGCTTTTCTGTGATTTTACTGACCGTTTGATTTTGATTTTGATTCTCGTTTGAATTAAGTTTGTTAAGGTGAACATGTACTGAGAGTATTTTATCTATAGGCCAAAGCATGTTACATCTTGCAAATTACATAAATTCTAACAAGCCAAAAGGTGTTCAGCTTGGATACCACTTCCTTGTGATTTTAATCAAATTTAAAATGATTTCAATACATTACATATACAAATCTAAACCTATGATATCATACTTAATATTACTGATGGTTATTCATCACTACATCTCACAAGATATTATGTCATCTCCCTTGTTCTCTGCGACATAAGCTACGATTCAAGAGGCAAATAATATTATACCTAAGATCAATGATAGTGATTCATCACTACATTTGAAAGGTTATAATATTATATAATTTATTTTTACAATAGTTATACTTGTGGTAAAAAATTCAATGACATTGAACTTATGATTAGTGACATAAGTCAATATATCTAAAATGTTATGATGTCACAAACTTTATGCAAATTCATGACATAGATAATTCTACGAAAAATACATTAGGATAAAATGCTTAGGAACAATGATGCATGATTTTAACATGTCATTAGCTAATCAGTTTTGAATGCCATTCCTTAAAGTTTTACAATAATCCAAGTATTACAACCATGATGATTCAATCTAATGACATTTTATATATGATTAATTAGTAGTATTATATTATCATTATAACTATAATAGTATAGATGTCACTAGTCTAATAAATTATGTAGTTTTCTATTCATATCCAATTTCTAATCAATTCGTGTTCTTATTCTTATCTAGAATGGCTCGTCGGCTGCGCATTTTTGATCATCGTATGGCTGCCGAGATGGCTCGGCAAATGGCAGTCGTAATACCCGACAACTCAACCTTAACTCAACCAATTCAAACAAAAATACCGAAGAAACAAACCAACCCAAGTGCTCGTTTAAGCACTTCAAATCCTATAATTCACCCTAGTACGAAGGGTTGGATGGAGCGACTGGATTGGTCCAGTTGCTCGAAGGTATGAAAATACCTTTATAAACAGTGACAGTCTGGCAAATTTGAAGGTCCTCTATGCAACGAGACTCTTAAAATATGAGCTATCACCTGGTGGAACAACAAAAAGAGCCATCTGGGAAAACACTGCTGTTGAAATGACCTGGGAAAAGCTTAAGGAAGTCATGCTCGAGAGTTTTGCCCACGTAACAAAGTCAAAAAGCTTGAATTTGAGTTTTGGGAGCTCAAGCAGGAGGATGGTGAAAACGTGAAGTATAGTAAGTGTTTTCATGAACTTAGCCTCTTATGCCCAAACATGGTGATCCCTATAGAAAGGGGAATTGAGAAATACATTGGTGGCCTACCAATGCGAATCCAAGACTCGCTTTTAAGCAGCAAGCCTGCTACACTAGCTGATGCCATCCATATGGCTGTAACTCTTATTGATAACCATATTAAATCTGGAACTTTGACTAGGAAAGGGTTCACGAAGGAAAAAGATTATCCAAAAGGTCCAAAAGGTCCAAAAGAAGCAACAAAAGAAGAGTTCAAAGCTAGGTCATCATCTCCTTCTAAAAGGAACGACAAAAGAAAGGTCGGTCACCTGAACTTCGTTGTGATCCAGACCACTCCCATTCAACAATTTTCTCTTGCCAATATCAATGCTCAAGGCAACAAAAAGGTTTACCTTGGGAACCAACTTCTTTGCCCCACGTGCAACTTCCATCATGCAACCACCAATCCTTGTTGGTTGTGTACAAGTTGCAACAACTTGGTCGTTTCGCTATGGCTTGTCGGATGCCCAAATTTAAAGTTAATCAAGCCAACGTACCTTACATCACAGCTCCTAGACCAAGAGCATGCTACATCTATGGGAATCTAAATCATATGCTCAATGTTTGCCTCTTTCGGTTCAACAACAACAACTTGAATGCCCCACCTAATCAAGTTAATCAAGGAGCAAGGAGTTAAGTATTCAACGTTTATGCTAATCAAGCCCAAAACGACAATGATGTAGTGAACGGTGCAATTTGATAAACCAACCATTATGAATCCATCTTACTCAATAAGAGCACCGATAGAATTTTGATTTGAACTTTCATTTGTTTGATTCTTACATCTCTGATTTCATGTTGAATTTTTATGATTAATTTTAAGCTTAGACTACTTGGCAAAACAACATGATTTCGTATTATGTTTTATGATACATTTAGATCTCAATAGGATGACATGACTTGGATATAGAAATTTTGGTATTGGTGATTCATATAAAATTCTAAAACGAGTTTACCTAGATCATGTTATTGATTTCTAAGTGAATTGTTCTATATATGCATGTTTAAACAATGACTCAAAGATTCAATGATATTATAATTAGGTTAATGGTAATTAGTTGTCAAAACCATATAATATCACACACAAGCGTATTCTATATCATTCGTAGATTCAAAATCGATCATTTATCAACTCATACAACCATGAGATTCTACTGCAATAATGCAAATTATTGTAATCTGTATACCCATATGAATCTAAAAGTTAGTCAAGTATTCAAGCATATATTCAAATGTAGCTAAGGTAAGAATAGTTTTGGAAGGTAATTGGAATGCTATTAAAGTATTATTTATCTCGTGGGTTGGCTACTATATATACCATATATGTAAGCACCTATAATACATTGATAGTAGTACTGAGAGCTTGACCAAGGATTGGATCCGTCAAAATTAATCTGCTGTTTCGAGCAAACTATTCTTTAGTCAAGAATATTAGACAAATCAAGTGTTATTCATATACCAACAGCTGGTGTGTACTCTTACACTAGCTTAAACCAAAGATATCGATTATTACTCTAAGTTGCGTAAACTATCGTTAATTATAAACCCTTCTACCAAAATAAACTAGTTATTTACACATCCTAAAAACAAGTATGTTACCCATGTATGGGTGTGTGTGTGTGTGTGTATAAATTATGATTTTAAACTTCCCTAATGCTTCAAATAGTAGTCTATAAATTAAGACACCATCCTGTAACCCTAATATAATAATTACAAAACTTACACGTTAAATTGATAATCAACGCTTAGAAGAAAACAAAACAAGTTGGAAAGGAAACAATGAACCAATGAACATTCGTGTCAACAATTCCTTTTAAATAAATTTTGGGATGAAATTACCTAAAGTAAAGGAGACTTTAATCCCTAAGGGTTTTCATTAAATAAAAAAAAATTAATTTAATTGTAATAAAACAAAGTTCTTGGTAATCTTTGAATATTTATAATCATAAAAGCTCTACACACACACATATATATATATAGTTATACCATACAAAACAAATCTTATAAAAAGTCAATTATTAATTAAATAAAACTACTAAATATTAAGACTTTTGTATGTGTTTAAAAAGAATCATGTTAAATTTATAACATAAACTCTAATAAGATTTATGTATATTTGCATATATACAATGTGTGTGTATATATGTATGTATGTATGTAGAATAGTTAATTAAACTATAATTATCTTTTAAAAAAAAGAACATTTACTAAAAAGTATAAAATTTTATAGAAAAAAAAATTTGATTATTAAATTGTAACAAGTTTTATAAAGCTTTATAAACATTTGTAAAAGTTTTGAGCATGAGCTAATAACAAAAACAAAGTTGAGGGACCATAATAGATTATGTTGGATTAGGTTCAACTAAGTAGGCAGTTTATCTTAAAAAGTCTAAGAAAGATTATTAACCATTATATCATCAGATCAAATTTAATAGAGAAAATTTAAAATTTTAGAGGGAAAAGTTGTTAGAGGGTAATTTAGTCATAACCATTTTCACCCACAATTTATTAAACGTTCATAACTTTTATATAAGATATTATTTATTCAAAAAAAATATATCATAAAAACAAGCCTTTTTTAATCTTTAAAATGAGTATAATGTTGTTACAAAAAATTAAATTTTTTCAGCTCATTGTGTCTAATTATCATCATTGTGTCTTTTTAAATGTTTGTGTATAGTTATCTTTTTGTGTTTTTCTTACAAATAATTGTGTCTTTTTTACAGGTAATTGTGTCTTTTTTGAATACAAATGTGTTATTTATACTTGTTGTTGTGTCATCCTTGCTTAACATTATGTATTCTGCAACATTGTTGTGTCTTAATTGTTTTGGAAAACACAATATTGAGCAGAAACACAAAAGACACAATGTATATGCAAAAGACACAATGACCTGTACAAAATTGTTCATACTCATCATTATGTCTTTTTTACATGTAATTGTGTCTTTTTAAAGATCATTATTTTATTTATACTCGTCATTATGTCATCTTTGCTTGAAATTATGTATTATGCAACATCATTGTGTCTTAAATTGTTCACAAAAACACAATGTTGATCAGAAACACAAAAGACGCAATTACATGCACAAAAGACACAGTGCCATGTACAAAAGACACGATGACTTGTACAAAAAACACATTGACCTGTACAAA
Organism: Mikania micrantha; assembly: GCA_009363875.1. Lineage (NCBI taxonomy): Eukaryota > Viridiplantae > Streptophyta > Magnoliopsida > Asterales > Asteraceae > Mikania > Mikania micrantha. The sequence continues at coordinate 37,668,427 of CM018686.1, read as the reverse complement.
AGACACAATGACTTAAAAAAACAATTTTTTTTCTAAAGCAAAACTATACTAATTTTGAAGATAAAAAAATGCTCGTTTTTATGTTATACTTTTTTTTCAAAAAATAATTTCGTAAGTAAAAGTTATGAATGTTTAAAGAACATGGGGGAATTTGATAAAAAGTCAACAAAAATAAGCATGACTAAAACACCCTCTAACAACTTGATTTGATCATAGCCATTGATTAATGATCTAATGGCTCAAGATCTTTCTTAGATTTTTTATATTAAAAGGCTTATTTAGTTTAACTTAACCCTTAATATGTAAAGATGATGTGAGTGGAGGAAAGTTTTAAACCAAACTGTTGAAATCCAGGAACCGTAAGGACTAAAAGTGTAAATCCCACAATTCTCGTCCTTCTCCCTCGCTGCCCTTTTCCTTTGAACCCGACTACAACCGGGTTAGCATGAAATCTTCAACATTAGGAACACTTAGGTTATTAAGTTTTTTTCCTATAATTGTAGATTGAGGTGTATACTACCTTCATTCATTCATTCCACATTCTATTGAAGGACTTGGGATAAATAAGCAATTTATGTGAGTACATTAATATTCCATTCTTTACAATTTTTAAATATTTTAGAGATGTTACACATATCCTATACAAATCATGTTATTCTTATAGTCAAAACATTAATGATGTAATGACTTAATCTTTAGAGATTGACTTTAGTTGTATGCGATTACATTTTTGAATTCTGTATACATTACTCGATACAAGAGTAGCCTAAGGTGTGTTAGATACTACCTTCAACATTGACTTAATTCTTTGTGTTAAACCATGTCACCGGTGTTATATGTGTTTCATGGGCCATATTAGCGATCTGGATCTTGCAAGTTACGCGCTTGTTCAGACACTAAGTGTCCGATTCATCAACGACATTCTTGTAAGTCACTATTATTAATTTAAACATATGTGTATGAATAAAAAATGCTATTATTGTTTTTGAAATAAACGGCTAGTTTTAATCCGTAAGTTAATCGATTTGACAGTTGGGGATGTCCAGTGCAACCGAGAAGCTCTGTGGCCAAGCATTTGGGGCCGGGCAGCACCATATGATGGGGATCTACCTGCAACGATCTTGGATCGTCGACTTGATCACTTTGACCATTTTGCTTCCGGTTTTCATCTTCGAGACACAAGTATACATGTTACTTGGTGAAGACAAACCCATAGCTCAAAGTGGTGGATACATATCACTATGGTTCATCCCTTTTGTCTACAACTTCGTGTTTAGTTTAACGGTACAGATGTTTCTACAGGCACAGTTAAAGAATATGGTGATCGCGTGGCATCAAACTACCCTTGACTGACATTCTTATCATTCTATCCCATTTTCAGTTTAAGTCCAGTCATTAGGGATGACCGGATCTCTCAAACTATGGCTCTGATACCAACTTGAGAGGCCCCGAGTCCCGGGAGTCCCCTCGGTTGGCAAACATCAAACCCATAGTTCTTAAACCATAATTACATTACTATAGCAGCAGAATTTAAGGTGATTACATAAAATAAGGTACACATATTAAACACACACTAAAACATAGCCCACTCTTCTAACAGTTATATAATACAACCAGTCTATGCCAGGGTAGTATTCAACATATGCCACGAGCCGTCTTGCCATTCTTTCCAAACTATTCAACCTGATATGCATGTAAAACAAGTCAGCTTTATGCTGGTGAGTTCTAAGTTATACTTTTAAACAAATCTTTATCCATTCATATCATCATATATCATAATTCAAATACATAACATACATGTCATCATAACGTAAATTCATTTCATACACATCATCATAACATCAATCACATTGTGCAGGAAATTTAGCCTCAACTGTTGACCCGAAGCCAACAGGCTTGTGCAGCACAGGACACCTCAACTGACGACCCGAAGTCGACAGGCTTGTATAAATACAAGACACCTCAACTGCCAACCTGAAGTTGACAGGCTCATACATGTATAAGACTTCCTCAACTGGCGACACGCAGTCGACAGGCTTGTTTTCCACAAGACTCTTTAACTATCAACCGAAGTTGACAGCTCATACCGGTACAAGACTTCTTTTCATACATCATTCATACATAACATGGTTTAAATCATATGAACCATCATTAACATAAATGCTTTGCCGCACCGCAGTGCTCAAATTCTGCCCAACCGCAGCCGGGACTTGAAAATCATATTCTCTGCTCGGCCTCGGCCGAGACTTTGAAAAATAATTTACTTCTCAACTGTAGTTGAGACTTAAAACATTCTTTACTTGAAAACATTCATTACATAAAAACATTCTTTACCTTAACATATTCTTTTATCTGACCGCAGTCAGGTAAAACAATCATTTTCATAAAATAATTTCATAACATGCATACCAGCCCAAAATGATAAAACGTTTAAAGTAGGGCTACAAAGAACTCACCTGATGTCTCACGGTTAGCAAGATCACTCGCAAACTGGTGCTAACGGTGAAATTCTGCACTGGTTTACGTTTGATAAGTTACTTATTTTTAACTTACTAATTAAATCTTTCTGAACGTCCAATGTCAAAGACATTGCCTTGATAGTCATCAAACCAATATTAGATTTTTAATTATCTATGTTAATGTCATATCATACAATGTCTGATAATATAAGAACCTACACTGGTTCAGGTTCCTAATAATAGGTTGATGACACACCTGATTTATCAGAATAATCTCGGACTAATCAAATAGTTAATGTTGTTGATTATAGTACTATAACAGTTTCTAGACAGTTTAACGGCTTAGGAATGATCAATCCTTGTTATTGATTACCCAAATATCATGGAATATCACAATGTAACATTAGAATAGGTTTAACAACCATGTTTAACATACTAATCTGACTGTTATCATAAACATCAGATAATCGTTCCAATAAGTATGTTAATGATCGTGATTAATTTGAAACACTTGGATTTCACGTTACATGTCGAGAATTAATCAAACTAATCACCTACATGGTCCTAATCAAATGGTTTAAGTCATTATAACCACTTTTATGATTCCATGCAAACCGGGCATTACAACGGATCAAAACAAGGATTTACCCGTTAACAGTTTGAGTTTGTCATTTATAATCAATCCTAGCCATCATCTAGGCAATAATCAACAACCCTAACTATATTGTTACGTTCAAAAAAAAGATTTAATCAATTATTTTATCAATCTATAAGGTTAAAATGAACCGTTACCTATTCAGACGGAGTTCTGCGTTTAAACAGACGATCATGACTTTGTATTAACGATCCTTGGTGCGATCCACGTGATCCAAAGGCTTCAACTTATAGATTTGATGGATAAAAAGATGGTTTTTCGTGTGTGGGATGACTGATGCGTCGAACAGAAGATAAGAATTTGAGATTCTAGATGAAATCTGACTTTTTAAGCCAATCATGCGATCTGCTGACATCAGGCGCATCGCCCCATGCCAAGCCTTGAGTTTGGGCGTACCGCGCGGGAGTAGGGTTCCAGATCTTTTTCGCGTGTACCGGGAGCACCGCCCCATGTCAGCATGTGGCTCGGGGAGTACCTCCCCAGGCCCTTTTCGTCCACTTTTCGATTTTATTTTTGTTTCGCGATTCCGGACAATCCGTAACTCCGTTTCGCGCACGGTTTTCGCCCACGTTCACCTTTTCTCGCGTACTATCATCCTGTAATAATTTCGATTGTCAACTCAACGTGGATTTCATGCGCAATCAAATGTGCTAAATCTTCGGCTGTTACATATCTACCCTCCTTACAATAGGTTTCGTCCTCGAAACATGTTACGTTTCAAACAAATGTGGTAGAGTCGTTTCATCTCGTCTTCAGTCTCCCATGTAGCCTCAGATCCTTTTCGATGTTTCCATTAGACCTTAACTTGTCTAATCATCTTGTTACGTAATTGTTTTTCTTTCGTGTCAACTATTGCAACTGGTTCTTCTATATAGTTCAACCTTTCATCAACTTCAATATCATTTAAAGGCACATATGCTACATCTGCTAGACATTTTCTCAGATGTGAAACGTGAAATGTCGGATGAATTCCACTTAGTTCATCTGGCAGATCTAATCGGTAGGCTACCTTACTGACCCTTGCTATTATTCGAAAAGGTCCAATAAATCTCGGACTCAGCTTTCCTCTTTTCCTGAATCGAATAACTCCCTTCCATGGTGAAACTTTTAACAGTACTTGATCACCTACTTCAAACTCTATTGGTCTCCGTCTTTTATCGGCATAGGACTTTTGTCGATCCTGTGCAACTTTCATTCACGCTATAACTAGTTGCAGCTTTTCAGTCAAATTAACTACTGCAGCTTTGCTTCCCACTTCTTTCTGTCCTACTCCTCCCCAACACACAGGTGTTCTACAACATCGTCCTTACAACGTCTCATATGGTGGCATTCCAATACTAGCATGGTAGCTGTTGTTGTATGAAAATTCCACTAGTGGTAAGTGATCATCCCAACTGCAACCAAAATCAATAATACAGGCTCTAAGCATGTCCTCTAAAGTTTGGATAGTCCTTTCAGACTGTCCGTCGGTCTGACTATGATACGCAGTGCTAATATTGAGTCTTGTGCCCATTGATTCATGAAATTGTTTCCAGAATCTTGAAACGAATCGCGTGTCACGATCTGACACTATAGAAACTGGAACTCCATGTCTTGTAATCATTTCTTTCACGAATAATTCGGACAGTTTCTCTGATTTATAAGTCTCACGTATAGGCAAGAAATGAGCACTTTTCGTTAATCGGTCTACAATCACCCAAATAGCATCATGATGTTTCGTCGTAAGAGGCAACTTGGTAAAAAAAATCCATGGTGATGTGTTCCCACTTCCGTTCTGGGACTTCTAAAGGTTGCACATAACCATAGGGTTTCTGATGCTCAGCCTTTACTTGCGCACATGTCAAGCATTTGTTTACGTACTGAATTACATTAAACTTCATACCTGGCCACCAATAATCCTTTCGAAGGTCTTGATACATTTTCGTCGCACCAGGATGAATAGAGTAACGTGACTTATGTGCTTCGTCTAGAATTCTTGACCTGATATCCCCGTTTCGTGGAACGCACATTCGACCAAATCGGATCTTAACACCAAATTCATTTTCTTCCAAATTCTTAACTTGACTAAAGATTCTTTCGAATCCAACATTTTCTTCCTTTAGTCCTTCCTTCTGTGCATCCTTGAGCTCATTCAGGAAATCTGGTGTTATCACCAAACTATAAGACTTAACTCGTATAGCAGGGTGTTCTATCTTGCGACTTAGAGCATTGGCCACCACATTTGCCTTTCTCGGGTGGTACAAGATCTCACAGTCATAATCCTTTAGCAGCCCAAGCCATCTTCTTTGTCTCATATTCAAATCTTTCTGTTCAAAGAAGTATTTTAGGCTTTTATGATCCGTGTAAATTGTACATTTGACTCCATATAAATAATGCCTCCAAATTTTTAAAGCAAATACCACAGCAGCCAATTCCAAATCATGTGTTGGATAATTAGACTCGTGGCTTTTCAATTGTCTTGAGGCATACGCTATTACCTTTCCCCTTTGCATAAGTACACAACCCAAGCCCAGATAAGACGCATCTAAGTATACAACCATGTCTTCATTACCATCCGGTAATGCTAAAATAGGAGCTTTAGTCAATCTCTTTTTTAGTTCTTCAAAAGCTTGGACCTGAGTTGGACCCCAATCATATTTTACTTCTTTCCTAGTCAATTTTGTCAACGGTGTAGCAATCCTAGAGAAATCCTGAATGAATCTTCTGTAATAACCTGCTAATCCGAGAAAGCTGCGAACTTCCGTTGGTGTTTTCGGAGGATTCCATTTCATTACTGCTTCTACTTTAGCTGGATCCACCATTATGCCTTCTGGACTAATAACATGACCTAGGAACTGCACTTCTCGTAACCAAAAGGCACATTTGGAGAACTTGGCATAAAGCTTTTCTCTTCTTAGCATTTCAAGTACTTCTCGGATATGACACGCATGATCACCTTCACTCTTTGAGTATATTAAGATGTCGTCAATGAACACAATCACTGATCGATCTAGCATGGGTCTGCACACCCGATTCATCAAATCCATAAACGCTGCAGGAGCGTTAGTTAACCCAAAAGACATTACAAGGAACTCATAATGTCCATAACGTGTGCCAAATGCCGTCTTTGGAATGTCTTGTTCTCTCACCTTTAGTTGATGATATCCTGATCTGAGATCGATTTTAGAAAACCAACTTGCCCCTTGCAATTGGTCAAATAGATCATCAATTCTTGGTAACGGATACTTGTTCTTTATCGTGAGCTTGTTCAATTCTCTATAATCTATACACATTCTTATGCTTCCGTCTTTTTTCTTGACAAACAACACTGGTGCACCCCAAGGTGACACACTTGGTCGTATAAAACCCTTGTCTAGAAGGTCTTGTAGTTGGGTCATTAATTCTTTCATCTCTGTTGGAGCCAGACGGTACGGTGCCTTGGCGACCGGTTGAGCTCCTGGCGCCACATCAATTTGGAATTCAATTTCCCGATCAGGTGGAATTCCTGGCAAATCCTCAGGAAATACATCAGGAAAGTTACACACCACGGGTACGTCTTCCAATTCTTTTACCTTAGATTCTTTATCGATAACGTAGGCCAGATAAGCCCCACACCCTCGCCTCATAAATTCACTTGCCATAATCATTGAAATGACTTTAGGCACGTTGAACACTTTATCCTCGTAAACCGTTACTGAACTCCCATTAAGAGCCGTTAAGAAAATCATCTTTCGTCGACAAACAATGTTAGCCTCATGTTTGCCAACCAATCCATGCCCAAGACTACATCAAAACCTCCTAACGTAATCAAAAACAACTTTACAAGGAATCTATGACCTTCTATATCAATGTAACAATCATCATCAATGGCCTCCGTTACTCTAGTCGATTTACCAAGAGCAGTTTCTATGTTAAAGGCATGTTCTATCTTTTTAACATTAGCACGCGGTTTATCACAAAAAGCAATAGCCACAAAGCTCATACTTGCACCAGAATCAAATAGCACTAAAGCAGGGATATCATTAATCAAAAATGTACCTGTCACCACATCCGGGTCTTTATCTGCCTGATCTTTAGTCATAGTAAAGGCACGCGCTTTTGCCTTTTGCTTCTCACCTCCCTTGCTACTATCAGGTTTGGTAGATTCAGTAGTTATCATCTTCGGTTTAAAGCAATTCTTACTCACGTGACCGAATCCACCACAATTGTAACACTTTGGCATACTCGGGCAATCATAGGAGAAATGTCCAGTCTTTCCACAACGGTAGCACAAAGTAGTCCCCATACGACATTCTCCTCCATGTTTCCTTCCACACTTAGGGCATGTTTCAACTTCTTCCTTTCTAAACCTTTTCATAGGGGGTCCTGATTTGTCATTTCTGTGTCTTTTAAATTTAGGTGACCACTTTTGCTTCGATTCCTCCTTTAATGGTTCAGCTTCAAACACATCATCCCAGACAATGCCGCTAATTTCTACGACTGATTCAAAAGTTCTGGGAGCATGCGCCTTCACATGTGTTCGGACTCTAGGTGGTAGTCCTTCCACATATAACTTCATCCTACGTTCCTTCGTGTTTACCAAATGAGGAACCAATCTTGACATTTCATTAAATTTTGAAGTGTATTGCCGATGATTCATACGTCCAGCTTTCAATGTCATAAATTCTAGTTCAATTTTATCAATTTCATTCTTTGGACAGAAGTGTATTATAACTAATTCCTTCAAGTCCTCCCATTTCAAGCCCTCCATATCAGTAGTGGTCTTTGACTGCTTGACAGTGTTCCACCAATGTAGAGCTTCTTCAGTAAATGAATGAGCCGCAAATTTTACAGCTTGGTCTTCCCGGCATTCACTGATAGCGATAACCGCCTCCATAGCCGAAACCCAGTGGCAGGTGGCCACGGCATCCTTCTTACCATCAAAGGAGGGTGTACTGCATCCTTTGAAGCCTTGTAGTCACAACCCTTCAGTTTCTTTGACATAGAATCACCGCTCTTATTCCCGATGATCACAACTTCGTCTTCTTTGGTGCTTTCCTTAGTCCCTTCAGACTTCTCTTTCAGAGTATCCTTCAGTGCCTTTGTAATCAAGGCTGGTATCTTCTCATCCATGATTTTGCAGACCTCATCAGAAATAGCCTTCACTATGATGGGCTCTAGAGTAAACTCGTCTTCACTCTCCGGTTGCTCGTTGTGCTCGTGGTCGTCTTCGTTGATGGGTTCTTCAATCTCGATACGTGTTTTTTCAGGTTCATGGGGTTGCTTACGTGGTCTACCCTTTTGTCCAGCCATCTAACTACCTACAGGATGCAATAATTGATGAGTCAGTACAGGATCAGTTTAGCACGAAATAAGCTTTGTAAATAGTTAATGACGTTTATCAAGTGTTATTAACCATTTACCCAACTCATAAGCTCTAAACACTTCCAATCCCATCACCCCAACGTGCATGACACTAACTACCTTTCTAACCTTGCACCTACATCTTAACTCATACATAACATTCAGCTTGTGGCATCAAACTACCCTTGACAGTCATTCTTATCATTCTGTCCCATTTTCAGTTTAAGTCCAGTCATTAGGGATGACCGGATCTCTCAAAATATGGCTCTAATACCAACTTGAGAGGCCCCGAGTCCCGGGAGTCCCCTCGATAGGCAAACATCAAACCCATAGTTTTTAAACCATAATTACATTACTATAGCAGCGGAATTTAAGGCGATTACATAAAATAAGGTACACATATTAAACACACGCTAAAACATAGCCCACTCTTCTAACAGTTATATAATACAGCCAGTCTATGCCAGGGTAGCATTCAACATATGCCACGAGCCGTCTTGCCATTCTTTCCAAACTATTCAACCTGATATTCATGTAAAACAAGTCAGCTTTATGCTGGTGAGTTCTAAGTTATACTTTTAAACAAATCTTTATCCATTCATATCATCATATATCATAATTCAAATACATAACATACATGTCATCATAACGTAAATTCATTTCATACACATCATCATAACATCAATCACATTGTGCAGGAAATTTAGCCTCAACTGTTGACCCGAAGCCAACAGGCTTGTGCAACACAAGACACCTCCTCAACTGGCGACACGCAGTCGACAGGCTTGTTTTCCACAAGACTCTTTAACTATCAACCGAAGTTGACAGCTCATACCGGTACAAGACTTCTTTTCATACATCATTCATACATAACATGGTTTAAATCATATGAACCATCATTAACATAAATGCTTTGCCGCACCGCAGTGCTCAAATTCTGCCCAACCGCAGCCGGGACTTGAAAATCATATTCTCTGCTCGGCCTCGGCCGAGACTTTGAAAAATCATTTACTTCTCAACTGTAGTTGAGACTTAAAACATTCTTTACTTGAAAACATTCATTACATAAAAACATTCTTTACCTTAACATATTCTTTTATCTGACCGCAGTCAGGTAAAACAATCATTTTCATAAAATAATTTCATAACATGCATACCAGCCCAAAATGATAAAACGTTTAAAGTAGGGCTACAAAGAACTCACCTGATGTCTCACGGTTAGCAAGATCACTCGCAAACTGGTGCTAACGGTGAAATTCTGCACTGGTTTACGTTTGATAAGTTACTTATTTTTAACTTACTAATTAAATCTTTCTGAACGTCCAATGTCAAAGACATTGCCTTGATAGTCATCAAACCAATATTAGATTTTTAATTATCTATGTTAATGTCATATCATACAATGTCTGATAATATAAGAACCTACACTGGTTCAGGTTCCTAATAATAGGTTGATGACACACCTGATTTATCAGAATAATCTCGGACTAATCAAATAGTTAATGTTGTTGATTATAGTACTATAACAGTTTCTAGACAGTTTAACGGCTTAGGAATGATCAATCCTTGTTATTGATTACCCAAATATCATGGAATATCACAATGTAACATTAGAATAGGTTTAACAACCATGTTTAACATACTAATCTGACTGTTATCATAAACATCAGATAATCGTTCCAATAAGTATGTTAATGATCGTGATTAATTTGAAACACTTGGATTTCACGTTACATGTCGAGAATTAATCAAACTAATCACCTACATGGTCCTAATCAAATGGTTTAAGTCATTTATAATCAATCCTAACCATCATCTAGGCAATAATCAACAACCCTAACTATATCATTACGTTCAAAAACAAGATTTAAACAATCATTATCAATCTATAAGGTTAAAATGAACCGTTACCTATTCAGACAGAGTTCTGCGTGTAAAAAGACGATCAGGACTTGTATTAACGATCCTTGGTGCGATCCACGTGATCCAAAGGCTTCAACTTATAGATTTGATGTATAAAAAGATGGTTTTTCGTGTGTGGGATGGCTGATGCGTCGAACCTAAGATAAGAATTTGAGATTCTAAATGAAATCTGACTTTTTAAGCCAATCATGCGATTTGCTGACGTCAGGCGCATCGCCCCAGGCCAAGCCTTGAGCTGGGGCGTACCACACGGGAGTAGGGGTTCCAGATCTTTTTCGCGTGTACCGGGCGCACCGCCCCATGTCAGCATGTGGCTCGGGGCGTACCGCCCCAGGCCCTTTTCGTCCATTTTTCGATTTTATCTTCGTTTCGCGATTCCGGACAATCCGTAAATCCGTTTCGCGCACAGTTTTCGCCCACGTTCACCTTTTCTTGCGTACTATCATCCTGTAATAATTTCGATTGTCAACTCAACATGGATTTCATGCGCGATCAAATGTGCTAAATCTTCGGCAGTTACATTAATACATATACATATACATATACATATACATATACATATACATATACATATACATATACATATACATATACATATACATATACATATACATATACATACACATACACATACAAACACATACGCATGCACTTGGTTTTTTCGATTTTTATTTTACGTAAAACCAAACCCAAACTTTCAGTTCTTTAGAGAACTTATACCAAACTCATCGGTTTATAATTGGATTCGATTATTTCGGTTTTTGGGTTTTGGTTCGGATTTTTGGTTTCATGCACAACCCTACTCGTCATGTTTGTGTGTATTAGAAAATAAGCTTGTTGTGCTCGTTTATGCTAAATCCAGATCCATGTTTGTTTCAACCCACAAACATGACCCATTTAAAGAAATCCATTTTTTTAACGAAATCAAAATGAATTTCACATGTCACAGGTGAAGAAGTCGCTGGAACGGCTCAATCGATTTTATGTGAAAACCTCTGATGAGCCTGAGGAAATTTCTAATTGATGATATGTTTATCTTAAATGATTGAATTTTCATAAGCAGTGTAACAAGTTTTTTTTAGTATTTTTTTAATGTAATTTTCTGCCATTGTTCGTTGTTTAATTTTTTCAAATGAACGATTTAAATATTTTTTTTGGACCATTTAATTAATAGATGTAGATATGATAAAATGTAGTATGGAAAAGTTGAGTCCATGTACTATTTGTTATTTACAATCACAACCTATTACTTTAGGTTATTGTGAACTTGAGTGAGTAGGTCAAATAATAAGAGAGACCTAGAAAAGTTATCCGTCCGCTTTCGCGAGCGCTACGAGTAACACTCGCGCGTTGTAACGTGACGGCTTGATTAAAAAAACATATGAAGTTGAAACTCCTTATTTATGAATTAAATATTATTACGTAGATACACAACATTATCGTGCAATATAGGTTGCGATAATTGAAGTTTAAGAAAATTAAAACGTAGATATATAATACTATTGTGTCCCATACTTTTAGACGTGAATTTAAAAAAATAATTGGAAAAGGTACAAAAGAAGCCAAAAACAAAAGCGTGTGAAGCGGTGTATTTACAAATTTCATTATGTACGTAGCATCATATGTACACAAAACAAATCTATAAAGTTAATACTTAATAGGGATGTGATTTTGGAGATCAAAACATGCATACATACATAGATATATATATATATATATATACTAGTCGAAAACCCGCGCGATGCAGCGGCGACAACAAATGTGAAAAAGGTAGTCAAGATATATCCAAGCCTTGGATGTAAAATCAATCAAAGAATATATAATCCTCCATAGGTATCCAACAATATTAAATGAAAGATCCGTTATTCCTCGAGAGCCGATATGATCCGACTCAAAATCAAAACAATGCTGCTACAACAAGGTCTGCTTGAAAATTTGTTTCATTGATACATGAAGCTGCATGTCAAAGTATTTCAACAACAAATCGTCATCTATAAGGGCACTCTTTGAAAAACCTACATCAGAATGTAAACAACAAACATAAAGCTTTAATGATACTCTCAAATGATTTGTTTTTAATAATCAATTTATAACTTTTTGCTTCTATTGTAAAAGATTACTTTGACCTGAAAATATCAAAATAGTGAGAATATTACCACAAAACTAAAACTTAGAATTAGTTTAAATGTATATCATACTTAACGGGAAAAAAACTAAAGGGTCTTATTTAAAACAACATGAATAATTGAGGAAGTAGAGAAGAAACATCTAATACCAATTTTGGTTCAAGTACTCACAGCAATATCACCATTTTGGTTCAAGTAGACCAACAGGAAGTCAATATCACATTGATCTAAACAGAGCATGCATGGGCTATAATGATTACCTTTTGCTTTCAGTATCATCATCTGCCAGGTGTTGCCATGGTAGAATCCCGCAGAAATTAAGAATAAAATTAGCCATATACAATATTAAGAAAAAAAAAAAGAAAAATTAGGATGTACCATTTACCATTATCAATAACAGTAAAATGTAAAAACTTTCCTTTGTCAGGGCCTCGATGATTGGCGTAGCAATTTTAGCAAATGTAAAAACTTTCCTTTGCTATGACCCGGGCAACCCTTCACCTGTTGATTTTGATGCAGACTAAAATACAACAAATTATACCCAACCCACATAATAACACCCCTGAATATTCAATATCTGTTATTCTGTTAATGTTGTTCTGGAGCAAAGGATGTTCCAAAAGTCAATGACACCTAGAGTATATAACATGTTCCAAACCTGTAAATAAACATCCCAATACCAATAGAAGTATGAAGTACATGCATGCTCACACCAAACTCTCAACATTAAAAAAATAATTGACATATCGATAATTCATTGTTTTAAAGTCAACTCATACCTTAAATTTGGCGTTTAAGATCTTAAGGATAATTATTCAATAAATATAATTATATGATTCTACAAATGATCTGTTGACTTGTCTAAAAAATAGGATACTACAAAGTAAAAAGAATAGGAATTTAATTCATGCAAGCATCAACATCACTTCATAGCTGCAGAACAACAATGGATTTGGCTAGGACTTGATTTCCTTTTTTGGCTCATTGACTTTTTAAAGTCAAACATGTCAAATTTTTAACCAACTCATACAATTCAGTTTCATCATATGTGGTTTAGTTTGACTTAGTCTTACCTCTAACCACTCTTAAACATATCAATATAAGATGTCATACCCTTTACTATCGTTCCAATAACTATGTTGAATTAGTTGCTAATTTACACTCTTTTTGAACCATTCACCTGTTTAAAGAGAAACGTGCATAAATACTTGTAATTAATCCTAATTCTCTTTGAACTCTTCAAACACAAGTCAATAAGCTCAACTAAGGATTTGGTAAAAAAAATACTCATTTTAACTCCACGTGTAAAAAAAATTGTTCTCAACGCAAAAGATGATGAGACCAACGCATCTTATGATTATTTTTTACCTAAGGCAGCCAACTCTTTGGCCATAAAGACCCATGTTTTTAACATATGATTGTGAACATCCAATTCGATGACCATCTTCAAGGAAACTTCTAATAGATTTTGCATCTCTTTCTAGATCACCACTTGCAAAGCCTTGATAGGCCATGTCAATGAAAGCAAAATGGCCTTTGACCTGAATATGTTGATATTAGAATAAAAACTAATAGCTTATAAGAAAAAGTTTAAAAGTATCAAATGTAGCACCTTAACCGGTAAGATATTCTTTCCATTGTGCAATCGTAGGATCGACTCCTGTAGGATTATGAGCACAAGCATGCCGCAAAAAGAATGACCCATTTGGTGCATTCTGAGAAACAACAAAAAAAGTTAAACAAAGGAAAAACTGAGAATTTTTTCCTAAATGAAATTTCAAAAACCTAAAAACATTGTTAATACGTTAACATCATCCATCAGTGAAGCAAAATCAAGACCCTTTGACTCTGGGTGATAATAATGAAACATTCTTTATGGTACATTAGCATCTCTCCAAATGTTATGGTGGCTGAGATTTAATTTTTTACATCATAAGCAAACAAAAATAAATTAAAAATGTAAATATTGATAATCAATGGTCAAATTTGTAACCAAATATAATCAATATATTTACTTGGACCAGGTAGGGACTGGAATATAGATCTGAGAATCAGGGGAGAAATCAGCAAAAATTTTGCTTGCACTAGTGCCAGAAAGAAAGGTCAAGTTGCTGCAATTCGCTTATCTTTAAAGTCAGAATTTTCACCATATGCCCACTTCAATGTTTCCTTAACCATCTTGTTGCTTCCTCCCATTGGAAGATACTCCCTGTATGTAGATATGAATAAATAGAAGAACATACAACTTACTAAATTTTCAATTGTTCATCATTTAAACAAATCATAATTCATAAGGTTCAGTGTTAGGTGAAAAACATGGGTACAATATACAAAAAATAGTTCCTATACAACTTACAAAAGCCTGAACACATAAAAATTTTCATCATTTGCTTTAACCCTCCATACTCTACCATCACCCTTGACTAAAAATTCAAGTTTAACATAAAATGAAAGCAAAAAATTCCAAAACCCTAGAAAAAATAAAAAGGTAGGGAATAACATACAAAACAACCGTAATTTATGGGCTTAATCAACCGTATACGATTAAAGAAAGGAGAAATTTGCAGTACCCACTTGTTAAGTCTTGGCTTCTGCAATTAAACCAAATTTTGTTATTTCAATTTTTGTGGTTATATCCATCTTTAACTTTTTGACAATGAAAAACATAGAACAATTCAAGAGAGGCATGACATAAGCAAAAAAATTTTATAAATTCAGGGATTACAAATAGGCAGGGATTACTTTAGAATTGGCAGGGATTACAAAAGGACCTCGAACTCATTGCAATTATCAATAGTTATGATACAGCAAAAATTGAATTAACATATTCATGATCAAATCTAGTAAATCAAGTATTTTAACATACTTATACCTTCCACCATACTACTTTAGAATGCTAGTATTTTGTGCTTAGATAAATCAACTTTATAAACCGGTTAAGAAAGAAAATTGGGTTGCAAGACATACCTCATCAAGTGTTGCACATCCATCCTCACAAAACCCTGTAAAAAGAGCCCAAAATTAAATACAAAAAAACTTCGTAAAAAATGAAAATCTAAATAAATGAAGTCACAAATTGAAGCTTAGCAATCCCTTGAAATTACAAAAATGGGAATATATGTGTATAAACAAAACAAACAGAACAAGATATATTGAGTACTCTCTTTAATTTTTATTTTTTTTTCATATTAGCAATAGAACGTGGATTAAAGTTGTCAAAAAAGGAAGGCAGTTGTAGTCCTGGTAGGAGATGACAAAACCAACCCTATTGGTGACCCTTTTGTTTCTTGCAACCTAGCCTTTTTACAAGAACCAAAACCATTTAATAACTTGAAGTTGTACGTAGCATGGTCCTCAAGACACAGAAACATTTTTGTAAGCAACGGCAATGTTGACCAATGATCTTTGAAATAGTTTCTCCAACAACAAGTGAATTCTTTTTTAGACAAAGAGACCTGGTAGGAGATGACAAAACCTACCCTAACGGTTACACTTTCGTTCTTGCAAGCTAGGCCTTTTACAAGAACCAGAAACCATTTAATAACTTGAAGTTGCAGGTAGCATGATCCTCGAGACACTGAAAGATTGTTTCTGAGAAATGGCAATGTTGATCCATGACGACTTTATTTTCCGCCATAAACATTCAATGCGGCAACATCACATACTTTCTTTTCTGGACGCTCTTCATCAACCAGATTAAACAGACCATCTTTAGCAAGCCGCCCATTTGACAGAGGAGATTTAGTTGTTTTTTTATGCAGTGATACCTCTGAAAGAGAACCAGATCCTATTATGCCATAAAAAGACCAACATATAATGTTGCATAATCTAGGAACACAAAGAAAGAAATTGTTGTCTAATCACATGGAATTTACTTTGTATGGGGTACATCATTTCCAAATGCAGTAGCAATGGAGTTAACATCACGCTAGTCATCTATCTGTCCTTATTTTATGACATATACATAAAAGAAATATGCTAAATTTTTCATTTTAAGAAAAAATATGTAACAAAAAATATTTGTATAAGAGTGGTCACTTACATCTTGAAGGAGAGCATCAAGCAATTTGGGTATATTTGCAAGTGGAGTTGCATCTTTCCACACTTCATTTTTCTCTTTAAATGAAAGTAAAGTTAGGATATTTACTGCCTATGTTAGCTCACTTTTTATCCACTTTGAAGAACAAGAACAATCCTTTTCGTGTTTTGATCTTCACAAGAGGAAGAATGCTTAAATTCAGAATTATCAAATTCGAATAACAATTACACGTCTAATTTGAACAAATTACCACAGACAAATATGCAAGAATGAAAAATATAAAGGAAATGGGCCAATATATTACCTTACGAAAAAGATAGTGATCATACATTGTTAAATGCCCTAATATGAAGACCGATCCTGTTGCATTAACTGGTGAAAAGAGTCCAAATTTTTTCATGGCACAAGGTAATACACCTAGATGTAGTGTATCTGAATGTGACAACAACACAACATCTATTGTTGAAGCAACCCTGCAACATATATTATCCATGTCATGTTTAATGAAATACTACAAATGAAGTACTCGTAATTTAAATTTGAAATAAAACTTGTATCAATTCTGAGTAAAATTTCAAATACAATACCTTGGATCAATTCTTGGTAAAATTTCAAATACATTGTGTTAGGAAAAGTTGCATCAATTTTCAAACCCTAAATTAATCATCTTCAACTGTAGCTAATTTTTGATTAATCTACGAAGTGAAATTGGGATGAAAGATGAGAAACCTGCATAGAGGTTAAAGGAGAGAGAGATTGCCGTCCTCGTCGGGATGAGGAGCATTGTTGCGGTAGTTGGAGCAGCAAAGAAGATGAGAAGGTGGCTTTGTCATCGTCTTTAGAGCTAGGGTTTCTTTTGAGCGAGGAGCGGGAATTCAAAATTCTGAGGGAGAAAACATAATCGTGTGTTTTGAAATTTGAAATGAGAATTGGGTTTTAGTTTGAAAATGTTGCTGGGTAAAGATTCAAGCTTTGGCTGTTCTACCATTTCAAACGATTACCTGGTTTGGAAGTGGATGCCAAGAATGGTATAGCAATATTGAGGGAGATGAAAAGCATAATTCAGGGTTTCAATTCAGATTCCACGTTAAGCATATGCTGGAGTGGATTTAGGCTTGGTTTGGTTGTACCACATGCTTGTTTAGTTGTATTTTTCTTAAATTTAAGATACTTGACTTTCATCTCTCTAATACTCATTATAAAGTAGTATATATATATATATATATAGTGGTTCCTTTGTTAACCCATGTTTATTGCATTAACCGAATAACTACATTTTATTACTTTAGGGCCCACATTTAAAGTAAATCTAAAGGTGTAGTTTTTTCTTCTTTTTTTATTAATGTAAGTGGGTCTTAAATTAATTACATTACTAAAAACAAAGAAAAAACATACACATATAAATTTGCTTTTTTATGGGGCTCAAAGTAATAAGATGTAATTATTTTGTTAACGCAATAAGAAATGGTTAATTTTTGGTCATTTCCACACACACACACACACATAGGGTAAGGATCCGTTGCTAACCCTCTTTATTGAGGAAACCCGAATAACTCCGACAAGACCAACTCAAATCTTTGATTTTTCGTTTTCATGATCTTTATTATACATGTACAAGACTATCTTATTTTATGTGTTTTGGCAAATTCATCACGGTTTGGGATTTAAAACAAGTGTAAGTTTGTGTTACACTGTAAATATTTGTTTACTGTAACGACCATATACACTAATTAAGATCTCAAACGGTGATGAATTTGCCTAAACACATAAAATAACATATTTTCGTACATGTATAATAAAGATCATGAAAACGAAAAACCAAATATTTGGGTTGATCTTGTCGGAGTTATTCGGGTTTCCGCAATTAAGATGGGTTATTATAGGATACCAATCCGATATATATATATATATATATATATATATATAGGGGAGGGTTCAAAAGAAACTCCTCACTTTGGAGAAAACTAAAAAAACTCCTACTAACCAATCAATTTTTTAAAAAAAAAAATTCATGATTTTTTATTATTAGCTTAGAAATGTTATAAACAAGAAAAAAAATTTAATAAAAATATCTAGATCACGAAGTTACGTATATGTAATCTATAAAGTTACATATATGTAATAACATAAATTACATATATTTTTTTCTTTTTTTTCTTTTTATTAACAAATCTAACCTTATAATAAAACAAAATGTGAAATAAAAAACGAAAAATGAAATTGATTAATAACAATTGTGATTATTTTTTTAAATTTTCTTAAATATGAAGGTTTTCTATGAAACCTCCCCATATATATATATATATATATATATATATATATATATATATATATATATATATATATATATATATATATATATATATATGGAGAGGATCAAATGTTAACGCATGCTTATTGCGTTAACCGAATAAATACATGTTATTACTTTGGGGCACACACTAAAATAAATTTAAAGGTGTAGGTTTTTCATCTTTTTTTTTAATTAATGTAGGCCCACTTACATTAATAAAAAAATAAGAAAAAATCGGCACATTTAGATTTACTTTAATGTGGGCCCCAAAGTAATAAGATGTAGTTATTCGGTTATCGCAATAAGAGAGAGTTAACATTCGAACCATCCCTTATATATATATAGGATTGTGATCTAATTATAACTCCCACTTATGGCAATAACCCATTAACTTCACTTATCCAATCAAAATTAAACACATGGATTTCTATTATTAAATCTGATAAGAGCACATTAGTAATTTGCTTATTGTACTAACTTACTCCCTATTTTTTTATACATTCATAACTTTTTTATACAATAATATTTTTTTATGAAAATTACACCATTTTACTCGTCTTATTTTTCTCTATAATTCCGTTATAGTCTTGACTAGGTTTTTTTATTTTTTTTCGGATGTTCGTATTTACACCAATGTAAAAAATATAAAAATAACAAATTATTTGTAACGAGTTGTAACGAATTTGGGTTCACATTGTTGTATAATAAATAGGGGTTACGTTTAAGAGTGTAAACGAGCCAAGCCTATCCCGAGGTCGTTAATTACGTTATATTCTTGACTAGATTTTTTTATTTTTTCCGGATACTCCAAAATTCGTTATATTTACAAGATTGTAAATACATTTTAATACTTTTAAAAAAATTATATCTACAAGATTATAAATACATTTTAATACTTTTAAAAAAAATAGTATAACATTTTGTTGATAAAAACCAAAATCCGTCCATGTAAATAAATCTTAATACTTTAAAAAAAATATATCTACAAGATTGTAAATACATTTTAATACTTTAAAAAAATACTATAACATTTTGTTGATAAAAACCAAAATTCGTCCTTGTAAATAAATCTTAATACTTTAAAAAAATATATCTACAAGATTGTAAATACATTTTAATACCTTAAAAAAAATAGTATAACATTTTATTGATAAAAACCAAAATTCGTTATACCTACAAGATTGTAAATACATTTTAATACTTTAAAATTTATATTTACAATATTACAAACACATTTTAATACTTTAAAAACCAAAATTCGTTACAAAATCAAGAATATAACGTAATTAACGAGCATCCGGAGAAAATAAAAAAACCTAGTCAAGAATATAATGTAATTAACGAGCTCGGAATTGGCTTGGCTCGTTTACACTGTTAAACGTAGCCCCTATTTATTATACAACAATGTAAACCCAAATTCGTTACAACTCGTTACATTGGTGTAAATACGAACATCCGAAAAAAAATAAAAAAAACCCAGTCAAGACTATAACGGAATTAAAGAGAAAAATAAAACGAGTAAAATGGTGCAATTTTCATAAAAAAATATTATAGTATAAAAAAGTTATGTATGTATAAAAAAAGAGGGGGTAAAGTATTTAATATAGCAAATTACATTAATACCCTTATTCCCTTTTATTTCAAATCAAGTACATTATTATATTATAGTTAAATATTAACCATTAGATCAGCATCTTGTAATTTGATCATTAAATATGGTGAGGTTTTTGGGTTATTGATGAATCCTAAGGTTAGCAATAGATCACTTCCCTATATATATATATATATATATATATAGGGGATGAATCAATTGGTAACTCACTCTAATTAAGAAAACCCTATAATACAAATTGATTGGTTGTCAAATATAATGAATTTGAAATGAGTTGTACATATTAATTCTTGAAAAAATGAGTGGTTGAAATTTGTTTAGGGTATTTTGAAGATTTGTTAGGTGTACTTTATTTGATTTTTAAAATAAAAGTTTTCCCCCCAATTTTTTAATTCTTCAACTTTTATATACATTATGTTTTTTTTTAAATACATGGTTAAATTTGTTACATTTTTATCTTTAATTCAAGTATAATTTTGTCTAATTTTTTTAAAGTTTTAGAAATTACACTGATGTAATAAGCTTAATTTTTTCAAAGTGTTTGTAATTACACTGATGTAACGAGTTGAATTTTTTCAAAGTTTTCCTAATTACACTAATGTAACAAGTTGAATTTTTTCATGTGTTCATAATTACACTGATGTAACAAATTGAATTTTACAAAGTGTTCCTAATTACACTGATGTAACAAGCTATAACATTAGGTACAGATCGTTACACTGATGTAACGAACAGTAACTTATTATTTTTTTACGTTAAAATTATATAACTTTCTATCTGATTTGATATAAATTTATTTATTGAACTAGTTTTTATTATAAAAAATAAGTTTGTAATACATATTTAAGATTAGGGAAAAACTTTATGATGGAAAATTTTTGAAAAAGGAGAGAAATTATTGTACTTATGTCTTTTATGTTAGTGTAATTACGAACGTCCGAAAAAAAAAATTTGGTATGATTATAATGGAATTAATAAGAAAAATATGACGAATTTAATGGTGTAATTTTTATAAAAAAAATAACATAATATAAAAAAGTTATAAGTGTATATAAATCAAGGGGGAAACTTTAATTTAACAATAGGAAAATAGATGGTTTTTACGAGTGTGACACTTGTCACTCTCTTATTAAATCTAATTTTTGTAATTAAAATAAAAGACTAAAATGCCCTTTTGTATTTAAAAGTAATTAGTGACACATGTCACCATATTGTTAAATCTAGAAAATTTGAACCATTGGATTTGAGTTATAAAGTTTTCTCAATTAGAGTGGAGAAGTCGCTAGGCGCTGCGAGGTTGGTTTACTGGGGAGGTGCGAGTACTCGGCTTAGGCGGGGGTACTCTGAGAGGCCTCGAGCCCGGGTACCTCCCACAGTTGTATTTACATCATCATCACATACTTCTTAAACCAAAAAGTTTCATAAATACAGCGGAAATTTAACATAGTTTGTTCAAAGTCATAAATACATATAAAAGTATGTATCGAACATCCTGGATTGCCAAAACCACTTTAACTTCTGGATGGGTGCCTCGAGCTCCTCCATTCCTTACTACATGTTCATCGACGTGACATACATACTAAAAAGTCAGCTTTCGCTGGTGAGTTCTAGTTTTTGGTTAAACATCATTAACATTTTTGTGAGTTAAAACATCATACTCATGAAAACATCATTACAATCACATTAACCATAATTCATATCACGTAATCATCATAACCATCACAATCATCATACATCTGTTGTCACTAAATATAACCAACGGGCTTATGTCAGCACAGGGCTCCATGTTTATAGTCCGATCGACTCTTACCACGTTTATATCCCGATCGGATCCATATTTATAGCCAGGTCGGCTATAAGGGTGTAAACTAACCAAGGCAGCTCGTGAAATACTCGAGATCGGATCGCTAAAAAGCTCGAACGAGCCAAGCCTTAACGAGCCCGAGCCCGAGCCCAAAAATGTGGCTCGTTTAGTTATCGAGCCCGAGCTCGAGCTTTACATATCGAGCTCTGGCCGGCTCGCGAGCCTTAACGAGCTTTTCCATTATATAACTTTTATATATTATATTAAGTATTTATTTATAAAAATTAATTATTTTTATATATAAAATTATGATAAATATATTTAAATAAAATATTTTATGTTAAATTCGGAAAGTATAATTATAAATCTAATTAAATTAGTAATTAAAATAAATATATTAAATAATTAAAATCTAAACGAGCCGAGCCGAGCTCGAGCCTAAAAATTTTTTAACGAGCCGAGCTCGAGCCTCGTAAATAAAACCCTTAACGAGCCGAGCCCGAGCTCGAGCCCTATTTAGTCTAAACGAGCCAAGCTCGAGCCTTAACGAGCTCGGATCGGCTCGGCACGTTTACACCCCTCTCGGCTCCATTTTATAGTCCGATCGGTCGACACCATGTTTATAGCCCCATCAGCTCCATGTTTATAGCCCAGTCGACTTTATGTTTATAGCCCGATCGGCTCCATGTTTATAGTCCGATCGGCTCTATGTTTATAGTACGATCGACTCCATGTTTATAGTCGTGTTGACTCTGTGTTTATAGTCAGATCGACTACGTGTTTATAGTTCGGTCGACTTTTAAACTAGCAATCATAGCATAACGTAGCATAACAATGATATTATCATAAAACTTTACATCGTTATCATCATCATCATATTGCATTGCTCATAAGAACATCGTTATTATCATAAAACCTTACATCGTTATTATCATAGTTCAGTTGGTCATCCACCTCGATGTCATCCAAAGGAACATATGCTTGCTCATCCGCCAATCACTTCTTAAGATGCGACACATGAAAGGTAGGATGGATCTTGTTCAGTTCCTTGGGTAAGTCCAATCGATACACGACTTTCCCTACCCGTGCTTCTATTCGAAACAGTCTGATGTACCTCGGACTCAGCTTTCATCTCCTTCAGAATCAAATGATTCCCTTCCATGGTTATACATTCAACAACACTTGCTCGCCAACACTGAACTCTATCGGTCTTCGGCGCTTGCCTACGTAGGACTTCTGGCGATCTTGTGCGGCTTTCATACGTGCTTTTATCACCTGTAATTTTTCTGCCATGTCTATCACTGCAGATTTGTTACCCATCTCTTTCTGTCCAACTTCACCCCAACACATTGGGGTTCTACATCATCTTCCATACAATGCCTCATAAGGAGGCATTCCGATACCGGTGTGGTAGCTGTTATTGTAAGAAAACTCCACCAATGACAAGTGGTCATATCAGCTTCAGTTATTGAATTGAAGAATGAAGACTAAGTAAAGATCTTTATGTTATTGTATTTGTATTTGTTTAATTTAAAGTTATTTTGTTTAGTTTGTTTTTGTTTAGCTTTTGAAGTTTGTAGAATTGACTAAGTACTGTACCATCGATACTAATATTATAGATGAAATGCTTATAAATTGGCTAGTGTCGATACTAATTGTATCGATTTTGGACATTTTTTTCATTGAATTGTTCTTATACTACTTATTTTGTTTATTGTTCGAACATGATATTATGGATTCCGCACGTGATATTATGTTATAACAGATCATTTAGATCCTGACCACGGACCTACAGCTTTCTCCAAAATCGATAATGCATGCCCTAAGCATATCCTCCAGAGTTTGGATTGTTCTTTCATACTGACAGATTTCTATCTGAGGGTGATAGGCGGTGCTGATGTTCAGTCTTGTTCCCATCATGTCATGAAACTACTTCCACAATCTGAAAGTGAACCTCGTATCTCACGAACAACTCAGATAAAGTTTCGGGCGTATAAGTTTCCCTGATAGGAAGAAAATGTGCACTCTTCGCTAAACGGTCCACAATCATCCATATGGTATCATGCCGCTTAGTTGTTCTTGGTATCTTGGAGATGAAATCCATGGTGATGTGTTCCCACTTCCATTTCGGTACCTCAAGAGGTTGCACATGTCCGTATGGCTTCTGATGTTCGGCCTTTACTTGCGCACAAGTAAGGCACCTGTTCACATACTACATCACGTTAAACTTCATCCCTTGCCACCAATAATCTTTTCGTAGATCTTGATACATCTTCGTCGCACCGGGATGCACCGAATAACGTGATCTGTGGGCAACATCCAAAATCCTCGACCGAATGTCCCCATTTCTGGGTACCCACATTCGACCGAATCGTACCTTCACACCATAATCATTGTCTTCCAAGTTCTTCAGTTGTCCAAAGACACGTTCAAAGCCCACATTGTCTTGCTCTAACCCTTTCTGTTGCGCCTGCTTGAGCTCGTTCAGGAAGTCTGGCGTTATCACCAAACTGTGTGACTTTACCCGTATGGCCGGATGCTCAGCCTTACGGCTTAAAGCATCAGCCGTCATGTTGACCTTCCCTGGGTGATATAGAATATCACAATCGTAATCCTTTAGTAGCTCAAGCGATCGTCTCTGCCTCATGTTAAGATCTTTCTGTTCGAATAAGTACTTCAAACTATTGTGGTCATTATAGATGGTACTCTTTACTCCGTACAGATAGTGTCTCCATATTTTTAATGCAAACACCACTACAGCTAACTCGTGATTGTGGGTCAGGTAGTTGGCCTCACAAGTCTTTAGCTGGCACGAATCATAAGCTATCACCCTTCTTCTTTGCATAACTACGCTTCGCAACCCTTGTCATGATGCATCAGCATACACAACCAAATCATCATTTACTTCCGGCAATGCTAGAACAGGAGCTTGGGTAAGTTTCTCCTTTAGCATTGTAAACGCTTTTTCTTGGTTCAGGCCCCATTCATACTTTACGTCTTTCTTCATGAGCTTCGTCTATGGCGTAGCTATCTTCAAGAAGTCTTGAATAAATATCCGATAATAACCGGCCAAACCAAGAAAACTGCGCACTTCTGTTGATGACTTCTGAGGGATCCATTTCATAACTGTCACACCCCGAGCCGGCGGGCTGGATCGTGTGTCCCGTCGGGCGGAAAGATCTCGGGGCGCGATATCAGGATTGATAATCGTGATGATCAGATTGCTTACAATGCACATGATATATAATGAGAAACTACTAAATGAAAATAGAATTACAGAGTTAAATTACATCAGTTTTGTTCATAATTTAACAATGTAAATCTACTATCAACATCATAATTCTTCTACCTTGTATCTGCACAAGATATACAAAATAATCTGTAAAATGATGTTCAAAAATATGCAGGTCCAAAATACTAGGTCTTCTATCTGGAATCCTAGTCCAAAAGCAATAACTTCTTACTTAGACCTGTTCGTCACCTGAGAAGTCATGCAAAAGATCAAGTCAACACATGGTTGGTGAGTTCATATAGTTTTATTTAAAAATGAATTTGAATAAACCATTCGAATGACAACCTTAACCTCACCATTAACCACCTATACCATCCAGTTCAGTATGCTTATATATAGGGCATATGTAGGGTCGAACTTACCGCCGCCCAGCCACCGTCCCACCACATACCGAACCACATGATATATTGTTCCTAGTGATAATTAAGCATTTCATCCCATACCTTTGATTCAAAACGTTTGATTACCCTGAAATCTGTTTACCTTGATCCCCCAAAATGACAACCATAACCTCACCAACAACCACCTATGTTATCCAATCAAGTATGCTTATATATAAGGCATATGTAGGGTCGAACTTACCGCCCGCCCAGCCACCGTCCCACCATATACCGGACTGCTTAACATATTGTTGTTAATGATAATTAAGCGTTTCATTCCATCCATCGTCATATTAGATTTTGATTTCCACAAATTGAAATACTATTGATTTCTTGAGTTCATCACGTAATCATGATCAACCATAGCATTTGTAGAAACATAATATTAAATGCTTAATTAAATGAATAATTAATTATTTAAATACAACTAAGACATGATGATTGGGCCTTATTTGACTCAATCAATTAGACTTAGTTTTTGGTGGTGTCTAAGTTGTACCGTCTCACACGTGGCCCATATCAGGCATGACTCAAAAGAGTCTACCTGTATATGTCAGGACTTTCATGATGTGCCCATATCAGCTTGACCTTTAGATCTACTGTACATGTCGGGACTTTAGGATATCCTTTGATTTTGATCTCCTTTGTTCTTTAGAATTCGTTTGATCGTTCGATTTATGCCCATATAGCTTGACTATGAAAGTCTACTATTTATGACAGGACTTTCCGTGTGTTAACACGTGGTCTCGATCTGCATACAACTGACATCCACCTTAAATTGATTGTTAATGATTTCATTAGTTCTTTGATTCACACACGGATATGATTTCCTTGATTCTGATCCTTAGAATTCCATGGTTACAACACTGAACTTAGATTATTGAATTTGATCCTTAGTTTTATTGAACACACACACTGAATGTAGATTCCTTGGATTTGATCTTTAGTTTAGTTTACTTGATCACACATTGACTTTAGATTCTTTGATTTTTGAACTTTGATAGAATAAATGTTTGATTTAGAATTATTTTCTTACTCATAAGAGTAATTAGTTAATTCGTTAATTAAATCTGCATATAGTTTACCTAGACAGGAGTCTAGGAATACAAACATGTATATAAAACATACAATAAGTAAAAGCATTTACATAAAACATATTTAAAGAAAAGGTTTACGCATGCTTCTCAGCCCCGCATTTGTAAAACAAAAATGTTTAGAAAAGGGGCAATGAACTCACCTGTGTTGCTAAGAATTGAACCATAACAATTATGCGCGCTCGTTACTTGTAGACTATGTATCTTCAGTACCTGAGTTGTTTTAAGAAGTTTCGAAGAATATAAGTATTTATAATAGACGTATCTAGGGTTTTGGTCTCGGTGTGCAACTAAATGTATTTATGTTACTAGTGCGTTTCTATGTCCCTCTAGCTAATGTATTACCCGTTTATGAACCCTTATCCCATGAATTATTAAACCTTAGTTATGTAAGGTTTATGTTGTTTACATTCAAAGTCATTTAGGTAAAATATTTTAAATAATTCATTTTAAGTTAAATCATTAAGTTAGAAATCATTTAATTTATTTTAAAGAAGTTTATAAGTTAATTTCTTTTATCAAAAGCATAAATTATTTAAAAAAATGTAACTTAACATGATTAGACTTAGGTTAATCTCATTCGACTAACCTTAAGTCCTTGATGATATGTTTTCGTTTCCTCATGGTTCTTTGATCAACTTCTTTGTTTAACCCATCCTAGATAGTTCAAATAAACCACCTAATGTAGTTATGTGTTTTCATGAATTTCTAAGCGTTAGATGTTAATAGTGAAATCAACATCTATATGCTTAGCTATTGTTTTGATTCCTAATGCATTTATCACCATGTCATTAATAGTTTAGTTTAATGAAATCCAAATGTGTTAAACTAAAATGATGTCCAAACATTCATGTTGTAGTTCCACATTTGTTTAGAAAAGTGTTGGTGTTATCAATACCAAGCATAGGAGACTTACAAATTTTTTTCCTTTACTTGCAAACCATAATTAAGTTCACCAATTCATATTTACAAATCATTTTAGTTTAGGATAACTTTAGTGTTGGACATTTGCATGGATGTTTAACAACCAACAAATCTCCTAACAAAACCCTAATAATCCTTCTCATGCAAGTAACCCACGTCCAAACTCCATGCATGCTATTGTGTCCCCAACCCAGGCATGCATGCATGTTAGGTCGATCTCTTGATTTTGTACCCTTTCCCGAATAAGCAACCCAATTCGAATCAAATTGTGCGAATGAACTGCTTGGCCGAATGGGGTTCCTGCGAAGAATTAGCCGACCGAAAGGGGTTCCATCCGAGTGAAGAATTGGCCGAAGTAGAGTATCCGAGCGACTGAACCACTTGGCCAACCGAATGTGAGGATGCTAATGAGGCTTGGAATGAATGAGTTGAGGATAATGAGGCTTGGACCGACTGAGTTGATGCTAATGGGGCTTGGACCAAATGGAAAGGTGCCGTGCGAATGAGGCTCCTTCGGCCTTGGATCCTTCGCCCTTGGCCATTCGGCCGGCCTGAAGATGGTCCTCATTCTGTCGTTCGAACAAGCCGAGTGCAGCCCCTCAACTTTGAGCCTCATGTCAACACCTTGCATCTCCCACATTCCTACAACATCCTAAGTGTATTTGGTGTGGTTTCCCTAAGATTTAGAAGGACTTTAGCCGGATTTCAAGAGGGGTTTGAACAAGGGTTTGAAAACCCTAAAAATCGAACTTTGAACTCGTTTTTACCTCAAATCAGCTGGTTCAAAGCTCAGATCGGTTGTACTTTCGTGATCTACAAGTTGTAGTGGTTGTTTTGAAACCAAGAGAGCTCGATTTGGTTGAGAAATGAAGGATTTAGGGTTGTGGCTTCTAGAGAGAGAAAGTGGAGAGAGAACGAAGATGATGATGTTGGGCTGGTAGGTGGGGGTGAATTGAGGCCATAAATGCCTCGTTAAAGGCTTCAAAATACCCGGGTATCTTTGGTCTCGTTCGGTTTTGCTCGGTTTCGCGTAGAAGCGTCGGTTTCGTTTCGTTTTCGTACGAAACATCTCGGTTTTTAAAAGTAAAGCTTGTAAAGTTATTTTAGGTGGTAATTCCTAGTAAATTAACTAAATATCTTTCGTTTATTTAAATTTTCTGAAAATATTAAATTTACAGTTTCAATCGAATCGCATAGTCGTCGCGCGTATTCGTTCGAATCGTCACCCGTCCGAATACGACGATAACTACACTTTTCAATTATGGTTTTCTAATTATTGGACATCATTCAGAACGTTAAACTTTCAGATATATTCGTATAGATCGTCACCTATACGAATAATCCGTCGATTTAGCATTCAAGTAACGACGTCCGTTGTTGTTTTGTTCTGTACATCCTCACATACGTTTATACATAATAGAATCCTAACTAACAATCATATGATGGTTCTGTGTTGTTAGATAAATATCTGACTGTTGAACCATAGTTCTGAGTTACGTTTCTACAATGAATTTGAAAATGTTCTATGATGAACATGAAATGATAATGATATACATGTAATACGCAAAGTTTGTACCTGAGTTACTGTGCAAGTTACTGTGTAGATCATTGTTCCGGTTACGTTTCCGGCACTGATGTTACAAAAACTGTTTCCACTTTAGCTGGATCAACCATAATGCCTTCTGGGTTTACCACGTAACCTAGAAACTGCACTTCTCGTAGCCAGAAGGCGCATTTAGAGAACTTAGCATAAAGTTTCTCTTTCCTCAGGGTCTCCAATACCTTTAGTGGCAAGCATGATCTCCCTCATTCTTTGAATAAATCAAAATATCATTAATAAACACTATCACCGATCAGTCCAACATCGGTCGACATACCCTGTTCATCAAATTCATAAAAACGTTGGAGCATTCTTCAATCCAAACGACATAATGAGAAACTCATAGTGTCAATAACGTGTTCGTAAAGCAGTCTTTAGAATATCCCGCTCTCAAACTTTCAACTGATGGTAACCGGATCGGTTATCTATCTTGGAGAACCAACTTGCACCTTGCAATTGATTAAACAAATCATCAATTCTCGGTAGAGGATAGCTGTTCTTTGTGGTCAATTTGTTCAGTTCCTGGTAATCGATATACATCCTCATGCTTCCATCTTTCTTTTCTACAAATAGCACCGGTGCTCCCCAAGGGGAGACACTTGGTCGTATAAAACCTTTGTCAAGGAGTTCTTGTAGCTGGGTCATCATTTCTTTCATTTCAGTGGGAGCTAAACGATAAGGTGTTTTGGCGACGGGTTAGTTCCCCGGCACTAAGTCGATTTGGAACTCGATATCCCATTCAGGTGGTAATCCATGCAATTTCTCAGGGAATACATCGAGGAAGTTACACACCACGGGTACATCATCAATTATCCTCGTATCCGTACGTTCGTCAATCACA
Organism: Mikania micrantha; assembly: GCA_009363875.1. Lineage (NCBI taxonomy): Eukaryota > Viridiplantae > Streptophyta > Magnoliopsida > Asterales > Asteraceae > Mikania > Mikania micrantha. The sequence goes on along the minus strand of CM018686.1, from coordinate 37,638,063 downwards.
TATGCCAAGTAGGCTCCACACCCTCACCTCATCATGTCATCAGCCTTGATCATCGAAATGATCTTTGACGCATACATCGCTTTATCACCATAGATCGTTACAGGGCTGACAATTACGCTTGAGGATTCCGTCATCATTGATTGAAAGTACATGTCATCGTGCTTGAAATTCACGTTACTAGAACGATTGCGATTATCACGATTTCATAGTATGCGAAAAATCGTGAACGTGGGTGAAAACCATGCGAGAAACGGAGTTCCAGATTCTCCGGAATCAAAAAACGAAGAAAAATTTTGAAGTATTGCAATCCATGAGTCCTTGCGGTACGCCAAGACTAAGGTTCTGTTTGTTTTTTTCAAGAAGATCTTCCTGACCTCTTTTGTCTGCGCCGTGCAGACAATGGGCAGAGGTAGGGAGCTGCAACTTGTTTGTTTTTTGGAAGAGTTTTCATTAAAAATCGTTTGCATCACCTCTTTCTCGCGCAGACATGAGAATGCCTCTTCCTGTCCTCTTCCCGTGTCTTTTTTTCCCCAGCGCTCACAATTAGGTTTTGGAACCTCTCCCCCCATTATCTCTTCCATAGACCGACTCCTCTTCCCTCGATCCACGGTGCCTCTTCCACCGCGACGCTTCTCCCGTCACTCCACCGATCATCTCCTCCATCTCGCTCGACCGTCGATCATCTCCTCCCTCGCTCGACCATCGACCCAAGCTTCTCCCGTCACTCCACCGAAGGTACGTTCTCGTGATACTGTTTGAGATTGAATTTTGATCTTTGAAATTGACTTTTGATTTTGAAATTATGATCTTGTGATGTTGTTGGATCTTCGAAATTGACCTTTGAATGCTTATTGATTTTGATATTGTGATGGTTGTATTGAATTTTTGATCTTCTGATGTTGTTGCAAGTTGAGAGCCCTGCGTAACTTTCTTGGGTTAAAAGAAATGGTTTATTTAAATTTCTGGTTATTTGACGTTCAAAAACAAACAGTCTTCTTTTAACATCCTGCAGATGTTCTGACCAACTCTTCTGCTACAGAGGTCTGCAGATGTGGTCCGTAGACTGCATACATTTTACCTTTGAAAAAACAAACAGAACCTAAATTGAGGGTCCTTGGCCGCACGCGAGATCTTTTGGACTCCGGATTTCTTCGCAGTACGCCAAGAGCCCTTGAGTCCCTCTTAGCAGTACGCGACGAGTAAGGCGGTTTAGAATCACCTTATTTTGCATCAGAATGCATGTAGAAGATTTATATCTTCTTTTTCTCGAACATACACACCTACCAGACAATCTAGAACGAATTTCTACCATCTAATCTCTGTTTTGAAGACCTCTAAACGTACGGATCGCACCAGGAAACGATTCTACAAGTCCTGATCATCATATTTATTTGAGAAATCCGTCCGATTAGGTAAAGATTCGTTTCATCCTACTATTTTGATAATGGTTGGATTAGATCTTGTTTTTGAACGTAATGCAATAGCTAGGATTGTTGATTATTGCCTAGATGATGACTAGGAATGGTTAGAAATGCAAAACTTGATATGTTAACGGTTAAATCCTTGGTTTGATCCATTGTAATGCCTGGTTATCATGAAACTATATCTTATATTATAATGGTTTAAACCATTTGGTTGTAACAGTGCTTGTGATTGTCTTGATTATTTATTGGTATGCTAGGTTAAATCCAACTGTTTCAAACTAGTAACAAGCATTAAGACAATCACTGGAATAACAATCTGATGTTTATGATAACAGTCAGATTAAGACAATTAACATGGTTATTAAACCTATTCTAATGTCACATTCTTATGTTTCATGATATCTGGGTAATCAGTAACAAGGATTGACTATTCCTAAGCCATAAATCCATCTAGAAACTGTTTCAGTGACATAATCAACAACACCTATTTGGTTAATCTGAGAATATTCTAATTAATCTAATGAGTCATCAATCTTGTATTAGGAACCTGAATCATTATAGGTTCTTACATTATCATACATTGTATGATATTTAACTAAATCAACTAATTAAAGACTTAATATCAGTTTGATGACTTTTAATGCAATGTCTTTGACATTGAACGTTAAGAAAGATCTAATCAGTAAGTTAAAACATAAATAACTTATTAAACATGAACTAATGCAGAATTAAACCATACTTATAAGTGTGCGCGTTACTCTGCTAATCTTAGTATCTCATGTGAGTTTCGTACAACCCCTTTTATTTTTAATGTTTTACAAACATCGGGGTATTTCTATTAAACTATTTCCGAACATATGATATGTATCACTGTAATCTGTGTGATTTCATGTGAAATCGCGATGAACTCGTAAGATTTCATGGGATTTTGCCTGTAACTCGTTATCTCAGTATCAAAAATGCCCTCATCTCCTGAACTGTATCTAATGAACCCATGTGGGGCCGAACAGAAAACATTGATATTACCATTGGCTAACAACCCATTTACTGAGAACTTGCAACTCCTGTTGGTGTAAATGTTTGTTGCCTGTTTCTGAAATATGTCCTTAATGTTAGTGATAGACATTAAGATAATGAGGCATCAAGATATTTACAGAGGGGTAATATGTTCGTAAAATCGTAGATTCGTCCGAAAGAAACTGGATACGGGTCCCATGGTTATCTTGGACAATTTGTATCTAAAGCTTGCATATCATACCATATTGTGTAGCTTAATCATTATGAACTCACCAGCTTTGTGCTGACTTTTCAAACTCAAACCTTTTTGCAGGTAGACAGTGACGGCCGGTGAGAATGCACGTTTATGCATCTGTAATTAAATAACTCGGTTTGTGTAATAAGTTTAGTTTGTAAACTATAACTGTGATTGTAATGACTATACCTTTGTAATATATTATCAGTAATTTAAACAGTGTGTTGTGATACCGGATCAAGTTAGTTGCACCCCATCTCTGAGACATTGCCACAATGCTTCCGCGACCTTCTCAGTGTGAAGAGTGATATCATCAACAGGTGACGAGAGGTGGGGGTGTGACAACAGGACTCCCATCCAATGCTCGTAAACATATCATCTATATTCGACATACAATGCAGCCTTATATTTAGCTAACCAATACATACCCAATACCATGTTGAACCTTCCTAAGGTTATAAGAAACAATCGAACGGGAAACCTATGACCTTTTATCTCAATGTAACAATCATCTATAGCCTTCGTCACCCTGGTCATCTTACCAATACCTGTATCTACATCAAATACCCGATCTATCTTCTTAACCTCACCACATAACCCATCACAGAAGGTAGAAGATATAAAACTCATACCGGCACCAAAATGAAACATTACAGATGCAGGAATATTGTTGATAGAAAAGGTACATGTGACCACGTTAGGGTCCTCAATAGCATTATCCTTGGTCATTGTGAAGGATCACGCCTTATCCTTCTGCTTATCCTTCTTCTTTCCTTCCATCGGCCCTGATGTTCCTTCTTTTGTCTTTTGACAATCCTTGGACAAATGTTCATAACCTTTGCAGTTGAAACATTGGGTGGGATTAGGGCAATTGACAGAAAAATGCCCCATCTTCCCGCATCGAAAACACAAATCAGTGCCTACCAAGTACTGCCCCGAGTGGCTCTTGCCACACTTGTTGCATCGACCTGTATCTTCTTGCTTTATATTCTTGCTAGAAAACTTTTCTTGATCTGTTCAACCTCTTTTTGTTTCGGGGAACCCTTTCATCGTCATCTCTTCCTTAACTGGCTCGTCAGCCATCACATCATCCCATAGTATTTCACTAAGTTCCGCAGTGGAATCAAACGTCTTGGGAACAAGGAATATAGACTTTAGACTCATGGTCAAAGCCTTGGTATTCACTCCCTCTAAAGTTCAACACTTAGTAATTTTTCAGGTTGTTTAGTATTGCTAGAAAAGGAGAAGACAGAATAATAACACAAGAAATTTTTGGGGAATTCAATTCACATAATTTAGGGAATGTTGAGGTATAAATACCTAACATTCAATGTTACTGGACAAGAAAGAATAAGACAAACAGCTGACAGAATTACAGGTACTAAAACAAACAAAAATGTACAAAAACTGATACAAAAGTCAACAACTACGGAAACCCCGGTCTTCAGTTGTTCATCCGTGGTTGTGATCAGTTGTTGTGTCTTCTGTGGTTGAACTGCGGAAGCCATTCTGCAATTTGTTGAATCCGTTGTTCTCTTCATGTCCTATTCTGCGGTTGTCTTCAGCTACTTGATCTGTTGTTGCTGGATCAGTGGTTATTAAATGCGTTGTTGTAAAATCCGCTGTTGTAGTCTGCGGTTGAAAGACAGTGGTAGAAAGAGAAAGTATCTGCGATTGGGCAGTCCGTGGTTTTTATTCCGTTGTTGGGCCTCAGTGGTTTTGCCCATCAGTCCTTATTTTCCAACAATTTTGTCTTCTGACAATACTTGGACAAATGTCCATAACCCTTGCAGTTGAAACATTGGATGGCATTAGGGCAATTGGCAGAAAAATGCATCGTATTCCCACATCGAAAACACAAATTAGTGCCTACCAAGCACTGCATCGACCTGTATCCTCTTGCCTTATCTTCTTGCCAGAAAACTTTCGTTGATCTGTTCGGCCTCCTTTTGCTCCGAGGAACCCTTTTATATTCAACTATTCCTTAACTGGCTCGTCAGCCATCAAATCATCCCATACTATTTCACTGAGTTCCACAGTGGAATCAAACATCTTGGGAGCATTCGCTTTAACATGAATCCGAACATTTGTAGGCAAGCCCTCCATGTACAGTTTCACCATGCATTCCTTAGTTACGACCAGATGAGGAACAAGCCTTGCCATCTTGTTGAATCTAGAAGTGTATTGCCTATGGTTCAGGCTCCCAGCCATTAGAACCAAAAATTCCCTCTCGAATTTGTCCAGTTCATTCTTTGGGCAGAACTTCTTTGTAACCAGTTCCTTGAGATCCTCCCAGTTTATCTTCTCCATGTCTGCCGCGATCTTGGACTGTTTAACTGTATTCCACCAATGAAGTGCCTCCTCAACAAAAGAGTGAGCTGCAAACTTTACAGCTTGGTCGACTCGGCACTTATTGATTGAGATAATAGCCTCTATAGCCGATACCCAGTGGCAGGTGGCCACTGCATCCTTTTTACCATCAAATGATGGAGGGTTGCATCCTTTGAAGGCCTTGTAGTCACAGCCCTTCAGTCTCCCGTGCTGAGAATCACCGCTCTTTGTCTCAATGATTACTACGTCCTCACCTTCCTTGGTGCTTTCCTTGGTTCTTTCAGACTTGTCCTTCTAGGCATCCTTTAATGCCTTAGCAATCATTGCCGGCATCTTCTCGTCCATGATCTTGTAGACCTCATAAGAAATAACCTTTATTAGATAGGCTCCAGTGTGAACTCTTCTTCGTTTTCGGGTTGTTCTCTGGTCTCGTTTTCTTCATCATGCTCGCTCCCTTCCATCTCAACATGTAGCTTTTCTGTTGTCTGCGATTGCTTTCGTGGTCCACCATTTTTCCCTGCCATCTATTTTCTACAGGACGCAACAAACAATGGGTCAATAGAGGAATCAGTTAGCACGAAATAAGAATTGTAAATCGTTAATGATGGGGATCAGGTGTTATTAACCATTTACCCAACTCATAGGTTCTAAACAACTTCCGACCCTTCTCATCAATGTGCACACCCTAGACTACTTTCCTAGTTTCTTATTCGTTTCCATTACATCACTCCTTAGTTTATTGGTGCATGAATGTCCCTAGTTCAGTTTTGTAGTTCAGTTTTGTATGATCTTTTGATGTATAAAGTTTATATCATTAATGAAATCAGTATTTCTATCTTGTTCTTAATGTTTACTTTAGTTTATAAGTGTTTCATTATGTTTAACTTTGATTATGTTTGTTTATAGACCCATTCGGGCGAATGACTCTACGAATGAAGTCATTCGGCCGAATGAAAGCCTACAGAATGTCTTGGGTGATCGAATGAGTCAACCGTTTGACTCATTCGCTGGTTCAAGCTCATTCGGCTGAGTCATTCTCCGAATGAGTTACTACGGCCACTCATTCGGCCGAATGAAAACCTTCTATAAATACCAACCCAAACTGATTCAAACCTAACTTTCCCGAGCCCTCCTTCTTCCCAGTGCACTCTAGTGTCAAACCCTAGAAGTTTTGAGCGGTTCTTGCTGTCTAAATTCGATTCTCAACCCATGGTGTTCGATCTAACATCAAACGTTCATCCTTTACCTTCGGATCACCACGATTGCTATTGGTTTCGATTGGAAAACCCTGGAATAGGATTCCGCACTCTTCCAGAGGCTGTCGAGCAGATCTCCATTGGAACCGGATTGTTTCCGGGCTCCGTGTTGGTCCTACAAAGTGGTATCAGAGCTTTGGCTCTTGATTCTGCTCGATTTCCATTCCAAATCATCAAATCTTTAATTGCTTGTTCGAGATCTGCAAAAACCCTAAGTTTCTTGTCCCCTAAGTTATCGTTCCATTCAAAATCAGTGGGTTTTTGTGGTGTTTTTGTCAAAACAATCATTCCAATTGGTTGGTAATCATGTTCTGATGTTCTGTACCAAATTTGGTGCTTAGATTTGGCCTAGATCGAAAGTTATCGCAATTTTTGCAGCTGAAAACCCCAGATAGCCCGAATGAGCTACCCGACCGAATAGCTTGCCCGAATCACTCTCATTCGGCCGAATCAGTCTCATTCGCCGAATAGCTCTCTTTCGCTTGTTCTTTCGCCAAATAGCTCCCTTCGCCTACTCATTCGCTGAATAGCTTCATTAACCAGAGTCATTCGGCCTTGTTGTTATTCCGACTTTATTCTCTCGGCTGATCAACTTCATTCGCCCAGTTCTAGTTCATTCGGCCCTCGATATCGGCCAAGTTAGTGCTATTCGGTAATCAGTTTCCAGAATTTTCTAAGTGTTGGACACTTTTGATCTTGACTTTATGGAGGACTTAGCTTTAATGGAGAACCAGAATCACCGTATTCAGACATTGCTGCTTACTGAAACTGAGACAGGAAACTCTAATAAAGCTCTCAAGCTGCTTTCGTTAGATGATTACCTTCACTGGAAGTACAGATTTGAGATCCACATTAATGGAGTGGATACCAACTTGTGGATGATGATTGAAGGTGGTTATCTAAGACCTTTGAATGAAGATGGAACTCCAATGTTAGTCACACGGATGATTGAACCATAGAGGAAGCTTTATGATTATGAGAAGAAAGCCTATGCTATTCTGTCACAGTCCATTGCAACTGATATCTCTCATCAGTTCAGAAAATTTACATCTTCCAAGTTTTTATGGATGTTTTACAGCAGAGATACGAGGGAAATGATGCCTTGAAGAACATCAAGGCAAAAACTTTAAGGAAGGAATTCAACAGCTTCATGTATGTGGGTAACGAGTCACTAGATGATCTGATTGCAAGATTCTACCATCTTCTGAGTGATCTGTTCAATCATCAGGCCAAGATTACAACTCAGGAGAAGATTCAGTGTTTGGAAGATGCTTTACCTCCAAAGTGGGACTTTTTCCTTATGGTTCTAAAGCAGAATGAGATGATGGCGAGTATGGACATCAATGATTTCATCCAGAAATTGAAAGAGCAGGAAATTGAGAACAAGTGGAAGGCTAAGAGAGTTGCTCAAGTTCAGGACCCTTCACTATATTATTGTACACCCACCGTAGAGAGAGCCTCTTCCCATTCTCCACTGAAGACTGCTTTTGTTTCTCAGACTACTGAAGCTCCAGTAAACACTCAGATTCATTTCAGTCAACCATCTTCATTATCCAGCTCTCAAAAGGAAAGTCATCAACCTGTCACCAGTCTGAAGACAGAAAATTTTGATAAAGTGACTGTAGAGATTGCCAGGGAGCACATGGGTCTTCTGTCTACTCTTGTTAGCTCATATGATGGATTAGTAGCAGGACAGATTGGCAATCCTTATCTAACTAATAATGATTATTCTCAAATAGACCCAGATGATATGGAGAGGATTGTTATCATGTGGGCCCTGGCTAGTGCTGTGAGGAGAGCAAAGGATTTTGTGAGAAGGACTGGCAAATACATCAACCTGAATAAGGAGTCTAAATTTGGTTTTGACATGGCATCTGTTACTTGCTACAACTGTGGGGAGAAGGGACACTTTGCAAGAGAGTGCAAACAACCAAAGAAAGCAGGAAACAAGAATCCTTTTCAGCACCAGAAATCTTCTACAGCTAATCCAGAAAGAAGACTTGTTCCTATTGATTCTCCTGCTCAGGTTGGTTCTTCAAATGCAGCAAAGCATTGATGGTGCAACAGGATGAAAGGGAGAATTGGGATTTTAGATTTAATTCTGATCAAAATGGACTGGATAAAGCTTGTGTTGATAAATTTTGAAGACTCATGAGTCAAGTGAAGAAGGCCATTGTGAAGAAGCAAAGACAAGTCTAGACGAAACGTCTGGTTCAAAGTCAGAAAGAAGTTCAGACTCAGACACTCAAGCTGATTATGATGCTGATATTGAGGAACCAGTTACTCAGTTTGCTTTGATGGTGAACTCATCTGCTACTCCTACTGCATTTTCAAAGTCAGATCAGGTATCTGATGAATGTTTTTCTTCTCATTCTAGATGTTTTAACTGTGTTGACCTTGACAGCAAGGTCCTTTCTTATCAGAAGCACAATGCTGACTTGATCAGCGATCTCAACCAGTGTATTGAGGCAAACAAAGTTTTAAAATCAAATGAAAAAGATTTTCAGGCTAAAATTGAACTTTTAAACAGACAATTACATGAGGCTGAGATTGTTGTGCTGAATAAACAAGATGCTATCACTTCTTATCTCAATACCATCAATGAGATAAAGAAGAAGCTAGCCATAGTCGAGTGTGACTATGAGACCTTAGGTCAAAAGCTCAAGATCTATGAAAGCTCCTCATATATTATTGAGCACATGATCAGTAAGGGTACTGATCTGAAGGGTAAGGGAAAGGTGAATTATCAACAATGTCCTCCACCAATCTTGAACAGCTTTATCAATTCACCAGATGACAAAGATGTTAAAGATTTCAAGTTAAAACTCCATTAGTAATTGATCCAATGATTACTGATGAGGGTTCCTCATTGTCTGAGGAATCTTTTTTGGAGGGAATTGTTGAAGATTGGGTCTCAGATTCTGAGGATGAATATGATAATTCATCAGATGGTATTGTTGCTCAGAATCAGACACCTGTATTCATGAAAGGTGACCCAATCTCATCTTCAAAAATCTGTCAAGCATTAGGTTTTGTGAAGGCTTCAAAAGAAAATGAAGCATGTGTGTCTAACAAGATTGACAATCTTGTTCCTAATGGGAAAAAGGGTTTGGGTTTTAATCAAAAGAAGACCAAAACAAATGTTTTTAAACAACAAAATCAGTCTTTTTCTAAACTCAAACATTTTCATCAAAAAGATAACAAAGTTTGCTTTGAGTGTGGTACACCTGGACACATTGTCATATTTTGTCCTTAGTTGATCAGACCTAAAGTTGCACCACCTAGAAAACTTAATCAGACTTTTACCAAAACTGTCAAATCTGAGTCTAAGTCAACTCAAGCAAAACCCTAACATCCCAATCAAGTTAAACATTTGGACAAGGGGAAAGGGAAAGTGGTGAACCTGGATGTTCCCAAAGTGATTAATGTCAATCAATCAAAGTCATCATCCATTTATCTGAAAAACTCTTTCAGTAAAAACACGGTCTGGAAAGTCAAGTCTTCTAAGAATTTAGTTTTACAAACTCCAGACAAGACTACACCTGATGGTAAATGGATTGATGTTTGGATCCGAGACTCATTGGGTCAACCCAAGACTGTAAAGGCTTTGGTTCCCAAAATGAACTAATTGTTTGTGTTTGTGAATATTGCCCCATCAGCTGCTCTTAACAGCTCATGGATCGTTGATAGTGGGGCTTCTAGGCACATGACTGGTGATATTTCGCTGCTCAACAATGTTAATTTTGTTCGAGGTGGTTACGTAGTGTTTGCCGGTGATAAAGGCGGGTTCATCATGAGAGAGGGTATTCTGTCAAATGGCCAAGTTTCTTTTGACAAAGTCATATATGCCAAGCAGTTGGAGAACAATCTTCTTTCAGTATCACAGATCTGTGACAAGCAATACAAAGTTCTTTTTGATGACTCCAACTGCTACATGCTCAAGCAAGGTGTGACTATTCTTGAAGATTGGATTTTGATGTCAGCTCCCCGTAAGCAGGACTTGTATGTACTCAACATGGCCATAGCTTCAACAACATCCTCCACAGCTTCATGTTTTACGTCAAAGGCAACTGAGAAAGATTCAATTCTTTGGCATAAGAGGATGGGCCATTTGAGTCTACGCAAGATGAATCATTTGCTGCATAATGACTTGGTTGAGGGGGTCAGTCTGAAGAATTTTAAGCTGTCTGATATATGTGTTTCATGCAAGAAAGGAAAGCAAACCAAGCAGTCTCACAAGATGAAAAAGTTTCATTCAATCACTATTCCTCTTGAGCTTCTCCACATGGATTTATTTGGTCCGGTAAACCGCAAGAGTATAGCTGGAGATCAATTCTGTCTAGTCATAACTGATGAGTATTCCAGATATTCTTGGGTTTTCTTTCTAAAGGAGCAATTTGAAACGTTTGAATGCATTCAAGTGTTGGTGACCAAACTTGAATCTTTTTATAAGCTCAAGATTCGTATGCTCAAAACAGACAACGGGACAGAGTTCAAGAACCACAACATGGAGAACTTCTGTAATGCATGGGGCATTGTTCAACAATTTAGTGCTCCATATGTCCCGCAAATGAATGGTGTTGCTGAGCGGAAGAACAGAACTTTGATTGAGGCTGCTAGGACGATGCTTGTTGATTCATCTCTTCCAGTTCAGTTCTGGAATGAAGATGTAGCAAATGCTTGCTACACACTGAACCGGGTTTTGATAGTCAAGAGACATGGGAAGACTTGCTTTGAACTGCTCCACAACAGAAAGCCTAATCTTAAGTGTCTTGAACCTTTTGGTGCACCGTGCACGATGCTTAAGAAACATGAGCAGGGCAAGTTCAATGAGAAGGTGGAAGAAGGGTACTTTCTTGGGTGCAGCACTCCTAATAAAAGGGTCTACAACAGATCAACTCAGAATGTTGAGGAGTGGTACCATGTAGATGTTCAAAGACACTCTGTGCCCCCAACTGGGAAAGGTCTAGACTGGATGTTGGAGTATTCAGACCGTTTCGACTCATTCAATATGCCTCCCATGTACTCAGATGAAAATGTTGTTGTTCAAATGATGTATGATGCACAAAATGCACTTGATGAATCAGTGCAACCTTCATCAGCTTCAATTCCCACAGTACAGATAAATGATGACAGCTCAGACACAGATGATAACCCAGTTCAGCCTGCTGCCCCTGAACCAAATGTTGACAATCTTGTACCTGGACTTGAGGACTTGAATCTGAACAACCTAGATCCACAGGTGGAAGTTCCAGCTCATCCTGTTGGAAGAATCAATAGCATGCATCCTCAGGAGAACATTATTGGAAGTCCGCTTGATGGGGTTAAGACAAGATATTAGGGGTTTGGCAACTTGTTGACAAACCGAAAGGTGCAAAAGTTATAGGCACCAAATGGGTTCTTCGTTGCAAAAGGGACGATCACGGGATCATTGTCCAAAACAAGGCACGTCTGGTGGTTCAAGGATTCAGACATAATGAAGGACATGATTATAATGAAGTGTTTGCACCGGTTTCTCATCTCGAAGCAATCTGTATCTTCTTGGCATATGCATCATTCAAGAAATTCAAAGTTTATTAAATGGATGTCAATAGTGCATTCCTTCACGGTGTGATAAGTGAAACAGTATATGTCAGTCAACCTCCCGGGTTTGAGGATCCATTGCATCGTGACCAAGTCTACAAGTTAGACAAGGCTTTATATGGATTGCATCAAGCACCGCGAGCATGGTACGAGACACTATCTACTCACCTTCTGAACAACGAATTCAGAAGAGGTGTTATTGACTGCACACTGTTTATTCGAGAGAAGGATGGTGATTTACTCTTGGTGCAAGTTTATGTGGACGATATCATTTTTGGTTCTACAAATGATAGTCTGTGCAAGGAATTCGAGAAGGTCATGAAAGACAAGTTTGAAATGAGCTTAATGGGGGAGATGAAATATTTTCTCGGGTTGCAAGTGAATCAATCTGAGGGAGGGATTTTCATTCATCAGACCAAATACGTTGGTGGCATTCTGAGTCGGTTCAGTATGTCAGATGTAAAGCCTGCTGGTACCCCACTGGCTGTTAATCACGGGATTACACCAGACGAAAAGGGGGAGTTAATCGATGCCACTCTGTACCAAGGAATGATTGGGTCTCTCATGTATCTTACTGCTTCTCGGCCAGATATCATGTTCGCCACATGCTTGTGTGCTCGTTATCAGTCCAAACCTAGAGTATCACATCTTATTGCTGTGAAGAGGATTATGCGTTATCTGAAGAGTACTCCTGATCTTGGTTTATGGTACTCTAATGATGATAACTTTGAGCTTACGGCATACAGTGATTCAGATTATGGTGGATGCAAGAGAGATTTCAAGTCAACGTCTGTGGGATGTCAGTTCTTTGGAACCCGTTTAGTTACCTGGCAGTGCAAGAAGCAGACGTCGGTGTCTACTTCAACGTGTGAAGCTGAATACATTGCTGCTGCTAGTTGCTGTTCACAAATCATCTGGATACAACAGTAACTCAGGGACTATGGGTTACATTTTTCTAACACCCCTATTTATGTTGATAACACTGCCGCCATAACTGTCACTAAGAATCCTGTCCAGCACTAGAAAACCAAACACATCGATATCAAATATCACTTCATACGTGATTGTTTTGAAAAGAAACTCATCGATGTTGTTAAAATACACACCGATCACCAAAAGTCGATCTTTTAAAGCTTTTGATAAACCTAGATTTTTATATCTGCTATCGGCTAATGGTGTTTTTCAAAATGATAAACTCATTCATTCATCTGAAACTAACAAATGATCATCGCTTTTATTAGTTAGTTTTATTTTGTTTTATTTATTTCTGTTATTTCATTTATTTAATCAAAAACTCAAAAATATTTTTTGTTTTAGGTTTTTAGGGGGAGAAAAGGTCAGTCAATTGAAAAACCAAAAACATTTGAAAATTTTGAAAAATACAAAACAATTAAAAATCATAAAATTGAGAAAGTCTTCTTTGAGAAAGTAATGTATTAACCTATTAAGTCTTAAAAACTAAGGTGAATGCATAAGCTGAAAACACATGAGAATTGTGAATTGATGTACTGATAGGCCGACTTCACAAAATGTATTAACAATTTGTGATAACTTAGAAAGTCTGATTTGTGGGAACCGTTTTAGAAAACCAGCTAAGTGAGAAATAGTTTTTGACTCAAATCAGGCATACACTTGTTATCATAGGATCTAATAAGGTTTCCAATGATTCATGAATTCAAGTCTGTACACGTGCCACACTGCTTTGTAAAGACCTAGCTGACACCGTCCATTCAGATGAGAATGATTGAATTATAAAAAATAAAAGAAAATCAAGCTGGTATTAAGCTTGGAAAATACAAAAAAATAAAATAAGTTCGATTCCATACACGTGCCATATTGTTTTGTAAAGACCTAGCTGAAGCCGTCCATTTGGATAGAACAAGTCAATTATGTCAACACAATTCTGTATACGTGCCATTTTGCTTTGTTAAGACCTAGCTGAAGCCGTCCATGAGAATGTGTTGAACATGAGAGACGAATTAAAAAGAAAAACACAAAAAGATAATAAATTGGAACCTTATTGAACTTATGATGATTGGTATTAAGTTATGCAGAGATGAGTCACAAACTGGTTTTGATCTTGATTAGTTAAATAAAATGGGTAACTCAGTCAGTAGATATGAGTAATCATCAAATTTGTTTAGAAGTTATGTATTGTCAGGCTTAAAATGGACAAATATATCAGTAATCATATCATAAGACTAATGTGTCTGAAGTGAAACATTCAGTAATGCTGATTTGATGTGATTAGGTGTATGTGTTATTTTCTTGATAGACTTCTCACAAAAATATGTGTTTCTGTATTTTTAGTTGTTAATTGTACAGCCGTATTTTGTTTCAGAAAAATACAAAAAGATTTTATATTTTCACATTTGTTTTAGATGATCATTTGTGTGTTTGGATGTTCAATTATTTCTAAATCCATAACAAACCAGACTATTCTTCATAATGGCATCTGTTTAACTGATCATAATGTTAAATTTTAAAATTAAGTTGTGTTTTGTGAGTGCCAAGTTTCATTCGTACAAATGAACAAGGAGAATGGCTCATTCGACCAAATGACATCATTCCAGTGAATGAGTCTTTCGGCCGAATCAACCTGGGCCGAAGGAACTCAGTCGACTGTCTTATTCGCCGAATGAAAGTTCTTTTTGGGGTTCATTCGGCCAAATGAATTTAGGGCGAAGCAGCTCATTCGCTTGAGTCATTCGCCGAATGACAGTTCCTATTTAAGCTATTGATTCGGCCGAACCACTTCATTCTCCAAAATCCCATTATCTCCCCCTCTGTGTGTTCCATTCGCCCGAAACACATACTTTATACCGTTCATCGATTTTTCTTGGATCAAATCACTTCTGTTGCTGATATTTCTTAATGTGATCATTACAGGTACTTGTGGATCCAAGATGACTGATTTTTGTCCACAGATTCGACGAGAACATAATCTAATTTACGGTTTTAGGGTTTTGAACCATCGCCACTAAATAAATGTCTAAACAGAATTCTAAATCACTTAATATGTTTATTAAAAACCTCAGTCGGTCGTTTCTGAATGATTTGGTATAGGTTTTATGGTCTATGGTGATGGTTCATGGACTTGGAATTTTCAAAGTCAGTCGGCCGAACGAATGAGCCCATTCGGCAGTAAGGGCCGACCGAATGAAATCAACGATCGAATGGACTCATACGGCCGAATGAACCTCATTCGGTCTCTAGCCTCATTCGCTGGTCATCCGGTTAACTAGTTACATTCGTTGTTGCTTCGGTTGACTAATCTCATTCGGTCAACTTTCTCATTCGCCAAAGGGTCATTCGGCTTGATCAATCTCTTTCAGCCCTATGCTATACTTGTCAATTTTTCAGATTTGATTCAGCTGCTTAACTGATTTGTACTGACACATTTATTTCTTTGTTTTTCAGTATGGTTGGATATAAATCAGTGACCAAGAACAACATCTGTGCTCACCTGCATCTCACCTCGGGCGAATGCCCGACACTTGACTGAGATCATTACTTTCCTGAGGCGTTCCAGGATCTTTGCTGCCATTTCTACTGTCCATGTGCCGTATCAGTCACATCAGTAGGATTTTTGGAGATCTGCTAACATTGATTGCGAGGTTGAGCCACCAGTTATCTGGGGCAACGTGCAGGGTCATGATATTGTCATTTCTGCTGACATATCAGAAGGATATGTGGCTTTCAGAATGCACCGAACCAGCCCATACTACTTGATCGCTATCTAGTCTGTGGTTGCTTTATGCGATGCAAGTATGATGGTGATCTGGGAGTCGGGATACTCAACAAGGCTTTTATGTCTCCGCAGTTTAAGTACCTTGCACATGTACTTATACACTGCTTAGGCTCGAGGAGAGGAGGATTCGATGATCTCCGGGAGACTATTCAGTGTGCCTTTGTTGCTCTGGTGCTGAACCTGCCCTTCAATTTTTCAGAGATGATCTTTACCCACATGAAGGAGAATGTGGTGCACAAGGGAGATAAGAAGTTTCTTATGTACCATCGGTTCCTCTGGCAGATATTTGATGCTCAGGTGCCTTACTTGCAGAAGACCAACACTGATATTCTTCGTTTAGAGCACATGAATGATATCACTCTCAATAAAATGATGTCATACAGAGGGAAGGAGAGGAAGCCTCCAGTTAGTTCATCATTCGGTCATCTTTAGAGACCAGATTATGTTGCTCCTAGTGGTAGGAAGTGGAGGCATGATGATTCAGACTCTGACATAGAGGATATTGTGGTTCCTGGTGATGATGGTGATGATGATGGAGATGATGGTGCTGGTGATGTAGGTGGTGGTGATGCTGGTGTTAGTGTTGGTGTGAGTATAGTTGGTGTTAGTACTGTTGCTGATGCTGGTGTGGGAAGTTCTGGAGCTGGTAACGATGATGTGGATGTAGATTCATTATTAGACTTGGATTTTATGGCGACTACTCAGACTGCTGCATCTACTCCACTAGATATGACAGGCACCACCTCAGCTGAAGACAGAGATGATTCAGAGGAATCAGGTGATGATGGTGGTAAGGCTGGAGGTGAAGAGGGCCCTGAGAGCTCAGATTCAGAGGACACTCCTGATGAGTTTGAGAGTGTTTGGGTAGGAGGAAGACTGGTGAAGAAGAGGAAGAGACAGAGTGAGGCAGAGCTTCAGGAGATTCATGATCCATCTTTCGTTCCTGAGTTTGATTTGTCTCCTCCTCCTCGTACTTCTATTGCTACATCTACTGTAGATGTGACAGTTGCTGCTACTCAGTCTACATCATCTCCCTCCCGCAAGAGGAGAATGATTAAGTTTGTCCTTCCGAGGAAGTCAGAACTGTCAACTGCTGCTACATCTACTGTTACATCAGGCAGCAATTACAGTTTGTTCACTGACCAGGTCACGGGCTGTTCCTATACGTTCTACTATTGCCCCTTTGACTACCTCTGGTGTTCGTGCTCCTATTTATACTACTGCTTCTACTGGTCCTTCCACCACTCGAGCTGATACGATTATACCTACTGTTTCAGTTGTTAAGCAGCTGAGTACACTGAACAGTTTGGTCCTCAAGTTGATGGAGAGGAATCTTGAGCAAGAACAGAGGAACCGGGAGCAGGAACAAGTGATTGCCCAGCTCACACAAAGGGTAAATGAGCAGGATACTTTATTGCTCCAAGTTGCTGATCAAAGAGCAGATCTAAGAGCAAGATATGCTCAAAAAGAGGAGCAACTGCTCAAATATATAGATGAGCACAATCAGTTGGCCTTGACTGCCACTGATTTAAGTGACTGGATCCTGACTCTAGAAGCGGAGAACGCTCAACTTGTTGAATAGATTGATAGTTTTAAAGAGGGCACTCCAAGGATTGAAGGCACTGCTGCTCACTCCAATGATTCAGATAAAGATGACGAAGAAGATGAAGAGGAAGAAGAAGAATTTGATGAGGAGAAAGTCGATTATGAAGATTCAGACAAAGGTGATGATTCTGATGATTCTGATGGTTTTGATGACGATTCAGGGAGCAGATTAGCAAGCCCCTCCTCCTAAGATACGGACCAAGACCAAGCACGATAAGAGTGCTCAGGCTCCTCCTCCACCTCCTCCTACTCAGACAGAAGAACCAACAACTATTGAAGAAGTAGAAGTTGTGCCTTTGAGACGTGGATTAGATGAGACACTGACGATGATTTTGGACGCTCATGGTATTATACAGAACTCAGTTAGCTACGACAAGGAGGAGGGAGAGATTATACACTGCTTAACCAAGGAGCAGATTGCCGAGCTGTTTAGGTTGAATCCTGACGAGATTGTGATTGATGACACCTCAGCTCCTGTTTTTGATGAGCCTTCTCCAGAGATTTTTGATGACATCAATGAGGTTATCTTGGAGGACATCACAGAGGAGGAAACTACAAAGTATACTTCGGCTGAGGGCGAACTACCAACTTTTACTAACCTTTTTGGACAAGCCACTGAAGAGGAACTGAACAGAAATGTAGAAGAAAAGGTCAGTGGTGGTGAGTCTTCAGCAGAAGACTTTCAGCAAGGGAAAGAAGAGTGGAAAGCTTATTGGGAGACCTTGAAGAAGGAAAGCACTGTGAAGATGCCAGCAACTCACACCAAACTCTATAGGACCAAAGGCTATTAGGCTGGAGGTCAAGTCATTAGCTGGGCATACTTCCATGATCTACAGTGTTATGCTGTCAAGAGAGAGCAGGGAATCCAGTATTTCAAGCATCCACATGATTTCAAGACGTTGCCTGGATTCGAAGTCAATCATCTTGCACGCTTGAAGATGTTATACAGTGAAGACTCAGGGATGTCTGCAAGGTTCTCGAGACAGATACAGTATGAGTATAGGAAGAGATGGGTGAACTGCAGGCCTCAGCAACCTGAAAGATATTATTTACCTGAGATTGATAGAGATACCCGCAAGCATACAGTCATCCTGAAGTGGCTGCCTCCGAAAGTCTTGAAGAAGATTCCATTACGGAAGATGCGACAAGACTTCTCGGACAGCTTCAGATGGTGGTATTATGATAGGAGAATAGGAGAGGCTGCGGTAGTTTTGTGCAAGGAGAAGAAGTGGGATTCCATACGGATATTTGACCAGATGTGGCTGACGAATCTGTCACTCAACGATGTCAACACTTTATAAAGATGTCAGATTTTCTTCGATGTTGCTGATATGGAACAAGCTCTACAGTACATGAGAGTCCTCCGGATTTGCAAAGTGTTCAAGATTCATGCCGACTCTGACAGGAAAGCTATTTCTGACAAGTACTTCAAGAAGGATGCTGCAAAATAAGGAACTAGGTCCAAGGGGGAGTATGTTGGTGCACGAATGTCCCTAGTTCAGTTTTGTAGTTCAGTTTTGTATAATCTTTTGATGTATAAATTTTATATCATTAATGAAATCAGTATTTCTATGTTGTTCTTAATGTTTACTTTAGTTTATAAGTGTTTGATTATGTTTAACTTTGACTATGTATGTTTATAAACCCATTCGGGCGAATGACTCTACGAATGAAGTCATTCGGCCGAATGAACGCCTACAGAATGTCTTGGGCGATTGAATGAGTCAACCGTATGACTCATTCGCTGGTTCAAGCTCATTCGGCTGAGTCACTCGCCGAATGAATTGCTTCGGCCACTCATTCGGCCGAATGAAGACAGTCTATAAATACCAACCCAAACTGATTCAAACCTAACTTTCCCGAGCCCTCCTTCTTCCCAGTGCACTCCAGTGTCAAACCCTAGAAGTTTCGAGAGGTTCTTGCTGTCCAAATTCGATTCTCAACCCGTGGTGTTCGATCTAGCATCAAACGTTCATCCTTTACCTTCGGATCACCACGGTTGCTGTTGGTTTTGATTGGAAAACCCTAGAATAGGATTCCGCACTCTTCCAGAGGTTGTCGAGTAGATCTCCATTGGAACCGGATTGTTTCCGGGCTTCGAGTTGGTCCTACATATTTCATACATAACATTTAGCTCGTGGCATCCATTCATCCGTGGTTGGCAATCCGCATTACTTAATCCCATTTTCAGTTTAAGTCTTGGACATTTGGGATGCCAAGATCTGATAAACTATGGCTCTGATACAAACTTGAGAGGTCCCGAGCCGAGGTACCTCCCAGAGTTGGATTTACATCGTCATCACATAGTTCTTAAACCAAAAACTTTCATAAATGCAGCGGAAATTAAACATAGTTTGTTCAAATACATAAATACATATAAAAGTATGTATCGAACATCCTGGATTGCCAAAAAGAACTTTAACTTCTGGATGGGTGCCTTGAGCTCCTCCATTCCTTACTACATGTTCATCAACCTGACATACATACTAAAAAGTTAGCTTTCGCTGGTGATTCTACTTTTTTTGTTAAACATCATAAACGTTATTGTGAGTTAAAACATCATACTCATGAAAACATCATTACAATCACATTAACCATAATTCATATAGGTAATCATCATAACCATCACATTCATCATGCATCCGTTGTCACTTAACTTAGTCCTCATAGTTCACTTAACTAGCCTCCAATACCCGAAAACCCTAAAGTTCTCGAAAGTATATAGTGTTCGAAACATGGAGTACACGAAATTCATGAAGTTCACTAATTCCCAAGTACACGAAATTACTGAAGTTCACGAAACATCAAAGTACACGAAATCCATGGAGTTCACGAAATCAACTTCGCATACTTCTGGTTTCGTGAACTTGCTAGTTCCCGTTGTGTATATTTCGAATACTACTTTGTTCTTCATAAAACATCTTAGAAAACTATGTAAGACTCGAGGAACTAGTTGTAGGCTCCTTATGGCCTTACCAACGCATTGGAACCAAAAAGGAACAAACTATATGCATAAAGGTATGACCTTTATGCATAGTTTCCTTTTTGTCTAAAAATCATGACTTTCTCAAATCAAACACTTACCCGATGTTTGATGATCCTTCTTGTAGCTTTCCATGCGTTCCTGCCTTCTTTTGAGAGAGTTACAGCCAACTATTGAAGTTCTCGAACAATAACTTCAAGTACTTGGGAGAGAGTGCTTTTAGCCAAAGGTGAGCACGTTTCCCAAGGCACTCATATATATAGGCTAAGTTCACGAACTAAGGTTCTCGAAATGGAGTTCACGAAGCTGAGTTCGTGTACTCTGCTTCGCGAACTTCGAGTACTTTCAAGTACTCTATTTTCGTGATCTTTATTAATTTTCTTTTCTTTTCTTTCCTACAAGTCAATTATCCGTTACCCATTCGTAAGTTCAAATAACTTTCATAGAAAAATTTGGGGTGTTACATACTCGGGAGTACTCGGATATGATAATTTATAAAGAAAATAATTTTAGAAAAATTATATATATATGTCAAATATCACAAGTGAAAGTCAAAAAATAATTGGTAAAAAAACAATGAAAAACAGTGAAATTTGGTCAATAATAGCGAAAATTTGTCAAAAACATAGAAAATACGAGATGTCCGACTTGGACTGAGTTGCCCCAAGTTGGTTCGAGTAGACCTAGTACATTCAAGTTGGACCATGTCCGAGTACAGGGGGCGGACGTGCAGGAAATCGCCTTGGAAGCTGGCCGATTTCCGAGTACTCGGCCGAGTATGCCGAGTTTTACAACACTTTATATACATATATATATATATATATAGGGGATGGTTCCATTGTTAACCCTCCCTTATAGCGTTAACCCGTTAACCCTGGCGTTTTTTGCCCGAATCTTTGTTTTTTTTTTTTGTCATGGTTTTTATTATACATAAATAGGGGGTTTCTTTTTTGTGTTTTTGCTAATTCATCACCGTTTAGAAATTAAATCAAAGTGTAAGTAAGTGTAAGTTTCTTACACTTACTTACATCAGATAGTGTAACTTAAACTTACAATTGATTTAATTTCTTAACGGTGATGAATTAGCAAAAACACAAAAAAGAAACCCCCCCTATTTATGTATAATAAAAACCATAAAAAAGACAAAGATTCGGGCAAAAAATGTCAGGGTTAACGGGTTAACGGTATAAGGGAGGGTTAACATTTGATCCTCTCCCTATATATATATATATATACATATATATACATATATATATATAGGGGAAGGTTAAAAATATAACCCACTCTTAAAGCGATAACTCTAAATAACCCGTCAAGATCAAGCCAAATTTTCGAATTTCTTTTAACATCATTGTAAACACATTTAGAACACTATGTTCTTTTATAAGTTTGTGTAAATTCATCACCGTTTAAGAGATAACATCGTTGTAAGTTTTTGACTTACAGTACTGTAAGTGTTTTTTGCCCAAAACTTACAACGATGTTATCTCTTAAACAGTGATGAATTTACACAAACTCATAAAAGAACATAGTGTTCTAAATGTGTTACAATGATGTTCAAAAAAAATCTAAGATTTGGCTTCATCTTGCCAAAGTTATTTGGGTTAGTACACATTTAGTGGGTTATGTAAAATTCCATGCCCTATATTTATATACACACACAAATAGGAAAGGGTTCAATTGTAAACTCTTACTTGTTACGATGACCGAATTACTACATCTTATTACTTTAAGATCCACATTAAAGTAAATCTAAAGGTGTATGTTTTTTTAATTAATGCAATGAACGTAATTAATGTGCGGCCCGCTTACATCAATAAAAAATAAGAAAGAACCTACACCTTTAGATTTACTTTAATGCAGGCCTCAAAGTAATAACATGTAGTTATTTGATTAACGCAATAACATAGGTTAACAAAGGAACCACACTGATCAATTGTTAACCGTTCTTTATTGCGTTGACCGAATAACTACATGTTATTATTTTGGACCAACAGTAAAGTACTCTAAAGGTGTAGGTTTTTCTTCTTTTTTAATTAATGTAATTAATGTGGGCCCCACTTACATTAATTAAAAAAGAAGAAAAAACATACAACTTTAAATTTACTTTAATGTGGACCTCAAAATAATAAGATGTAGTTATTCGGTTATCGTAATAAAGAAAGGTTAACAATCGAACTCTTCCCTATATATGAGTGTATATATAACAAAGGAAATTTGGTGTGAAAAATCATATCATATATAATATATGAGATAAATTCTATATTTTAAAAACATGGCAACAGTATATTTGAAAATTATGAATAAATTACGTCGTAAAAAAATGATAACAGAAGGCAAAACAATCGAAATGTAGCTAAAATATCATGTCGTTGTAAAAATTATAATTAAGAAACACAAAAACATATTTATAAGAAATAAAAATATTTCTTATGTAAGCCAACCGGAAGCATAGTTGGATTTAGTTTTAACTAATACTTGTGGCGAAACGTATAAAAGTAAAAATATATTGAAGTTAACACGACAAAAAACATAGACAGACTTGCTTCTGATTAATATTTCTATTGAAAAGTATTTATAGAAAAAGTTAGAGTATTAATTTGAATTATACCAAACAACTCTCATGTTTCAATGTTGTGTACGATTAAAAGAAATATATGAAGTTATGACATATCAATAAAAAGATAGAAATGTAGATAAAAAAAAATTATTATATCTTATACATTGCAGTGTAGGAATTTAAAAAAAAATTCATTACGAAAACGTATAGAGATAAAGCACGAAATCGCGTGATGCGATGTTTTTGCAAACTTGATTACGTAAGTTGCATCGATGTCCATAAAAGACAAAGTTGAAAATGTCGTTATCAAAAGAACGTTACAACATTAACATAAATTATTAAAAAAATATTATATTATAAAGTGTAGAAAACTAAAAGAAACAAAAAGATAAATAGGATGGGCATCCTATAATAACCCACCTTAATTGCGGAAACCCGAATTACTCCGACAAAATCAACCCAAATCTTTGGTTTTCGTTTTCATGATCTTTAATATACATGTACGACAATATGTTATTTTATGTGTTTCGGCAAATTCGTCACCGTTTGAGATCTTACGTAATTGTAAATAGTCGTTACAGTAAACAAATATTTACAGTGTAATACAAACTTACACTTGTTTTAGATCCCAAACGGTGATGAATTTGCCAAAACATATAAAATAAGATAGTATTGTACATGTATAATAAAGATCATGAAAACGAAAAACCAAAGATTTGAGTTGATCTTGTCGGAGTAATTTGGGTTCCGCAATAAAGAGGGTTAACAACGGATCCTTACCCAAAATAAATAAATATATATACACACACACACGCATACGCATGCACTCGATTTTTTCGATTTTTATATTACGTAAAACCAAACCCAAACTTTCGGTTCATTAGAGAACTTATACCAAACTCGTAGGTTTATAATTGGATTCGTTTATTTTGGTTTTTGGGTTTTCCTTTGGTTTTTTCGGTTTCATGCACACGCAGTGACATGCCTACTCATCGTGCTTGTGTGTATTAGAAAATAAGCTTGTTGTGCTCGTTCATGCTAAATCCAAATTTCAACCCGCTAACATGACCCATTTAAAAAATTCATTTTTAACGAAATCAAAATGAATTTCACATGTTGCAGGTTAAGAAGTCACTAGAACGGCTCAATCAGAGAGAACTTGAAAAGTTAACCGCTCGCTTCCGCGGACGGTACGATTAACACTCACGCGTTGTAACGTGATGGTTGATTAAAAGAACAT
Organism: Mikania micrantha; assembly: GCA_009363875.1. Lineage (NCBI taxonomy): Eukaryota > Viridiplantae > Streptophyta > Magnoliopsida > Asterales > Asteraceae > Mikania > Mikania micrantha. Next base: position 37,614,078 of record CM018686.1, on the reverse strand, counting down.
ATGACATTGCAACTCCTTATTTATGAATTGAAGATATGACATATCAATAAAAAGATTGGAATGTAGATAAAAAAAATTATAATATCTTATACGTTGCAGTATAGGAATTTAAAAAAAAATCGTTACGGAAACGTATAGAGAAAATAAAACATGAAATCGCGTGATGCGATGTTTTTGCAAACTTGATTACATAAGTTGCGCCGATGTCCATAAAAGACAAAGTTGAAAATGTCTTTATCAAAAGAACGTTACAACATTAACATAAATTATTAAAAAAATATTATATTATAAAGTGTAGAAAACTAAAAGAAACAAAAAGATAAATAAATATATATACACACGCACGCATACGCATGCACTCGGTTTTTCTGTTTTTATATTACGTACAACCAAACCCAAACTTTCGGTTCTTTAGAGAACTTATACAAACCTGTAGGTTTATAATTAGATTCGGTTATTTTGGTTTTTAGGTTTTGGTTCGGTTTTTTCGGTTTTATGCACACCCCTACTCGTTGTGCTTGTGTGTATTAGAAAATAAGCTTGTTATGTCGTTCATGCTAAATCCAGGATCCATATTTGTTTCAACCCACTAACATGACCCATTTAAAGAAATTCATTTTTAACGAAATCAAAACGAATTTCACATGTTGCAGGTTAAGAAGTCGCTATAACGGCTCAATCTGTTTTATCTGAAAACCTCTGAAGAGTGTGAGGACATTTCAAATTGATGATATGTTTATCTTAAATGTTTGAATTTTCATAAGCAGTGCAACAAGTTTTTTGTAGTATTTTTTAATATAATATTCTGCCATTATTCGTTGTTTTTACTATTTTGAATGAACGACTTTGATATTTTCTTGGACCATTTAATTAATAGATGTGGATGTGATAACATGTAGTATGGAAAATTTGAGTTCCTGTACTATTCATTATTTACCATCGCAGCCTTTTACTTTGGGTTATTGAGAGGCCCCGTTCCCCGGGAGTCCCCTCGGTTGGCAATCATCAAACCCATAGTCCTTAAACCGTGACTTCATTACTATTGCAGCGGAATTCAAGGTGACTACTTAAAATATTATACAGATTTAAACAAACATTTACATATAACCAAAGTCTCTATAGTTTTATAACATAGCCAGATTATGTCAGGGTAGTCTTCAACATATGCCACGAGCCCTCCTGTTATTCTTTCCAATCGATTTAACCTGATATGCACGTAAAACAAGTCAGCTTTATGCTGGTGAGTTCTAAGTTAGATTTTTAACTAAATCTTTTAATTATTCATATCATCACACAACATAATTCCTTATATAACACACATGTTATCATAATATTAATCACCCGGTACAGAAACTTTAACCTTAGCTGCAGACCGAAGTCAACAGGCTTGTGCAGCACAAGACTCTTAAACTATCAACCCGAAGTCGATAACTTACACATGCATAAGATTTCCTCAACTGGCGACACACAGTCGGCAGGCCTGTGTTTCCGCAGGACTCTTTAACCATCAACCGAAGTTGACGGCTCATACCAGTACAAAACTTCTTTACGTACATTATTCATACATAACATTATTTAAATCATTTAAACCATCATAATCATAAACCTTTCTCCGCACCGTAGTGCTCAACTTTTGCCCAACCGCAGCCGGGACTTCAAATCACATTTTCTTCTCAACCACAGTTGAGACTTGAAACATTATTTATTTCAAAACATTCTTTACACAAAAACATTCTTTACCTGATCATAATCAGGTTTAAAATTACTTTCATACAATAACTTTATAACATGCATATCAGCCCAAAATGGTAAAACATTTAAAACAGGGCTATAAGAACTCACTTGATGTCCTACGGTAGCAAGATCACTCACCAACTGGTGCTAATGGTGTAATTCTGCATTGGTTTAGGTTTAGTAAGTTATTTATGTCTTAACTTGCTGATTAAATCTTTCTGAACGTCCAATGTCAAAGACATTGCCTTGATAGTCAGAATAATCTCGGATTAATCAAATAGTTAATGTTGTTGATTGAAATGCTAAAACAGGTTTCTAGACATATTAATGGCTTAGAAATGAGCAATCCTTGTTTATTGATTACCCAGATATCATGAACTATCACAACGTAGCATTAGAATAGGTTTAACAACCATATTTAACATAGTAATCTGCATGGTATCATAAACATCAGATAATCTTTTCAATGAGTATGTTAATGGTTGTGATTAGTTTGAAACACCCGGATTTCACGTCGCATGTCAAGGATTACTCGACTAATCACCTACTGTGTCATAATCAAATGGTTTAAACCATTATAACCATTGTTATGATTCCATGCAAACCGGGCATTACAACGGATCAAAACAAGGATTTACCCGTTAACAATTCGAGTTTGTCATTTATAATCAATCCTAGCCATCATCTAGGTAATAATCAACAACCCAAACAATATCATTACATTCAAAACAAGATTTAATCATTCATTATCAATCCCGAAGGTTAAAATGAACCGTTACCTATTTCAACGGAGTTCTGCGTGTTAAAAAGACGATCAGAACTTGTAGTAATGATCCTTGATGCGATCCACTTGATCAAGAGGCTTCAAAATTGAAGATTTGATGGATTTAGAACTGATTTTTCGTGGGTGTAGCTGAAATCATCGAAGAGAAGCAAGAATTATTGCTTCTAGATGAAAAACTGACTTTTTAAGCCCAAGTTGCGTTCTGCTGACGTCAGGCGTACCGCCCCAAGCCAGACAGTGGTCTGGGGCGTACCGCGCGTGTAAAGATTTCCAGATATTTTCGTTGTGCTCCGCACGTACCGCCTAGGGTCGGCGTGTGGCGCGGGGCGTACCGTCCCAGGCCCTTTTCGTCCAATTTTCGATTTTATCTTCGTTTCGCGATTCCGGACAATCCGTAACTCCGTTTCGTGCATGGTTTTCGCCCACGTTCACCTTTTCTCGCGCACTATCATCCTGTAATAATTTCGATTGTCATCTCAACGTGGATTTCATGCGCGATTCAATGCGCTAAATCTTCGGCTGTTACAAATCTACCCTCCTCACAATAGGTTTCGTCCTCGAAACCTATTACGTTTCGAACAAATGTGGGTAGAGTCGTTTCATCTCGTCTTCAATCTCCCATGTAGCCTCAGATCCTTTTCGGTGTTTCCATTGGACCTTAACTTGTCTAATCATCTTGTTACGTAATTGTTTTTCTTTCGTGTCAACTATTGCAACTGGTTCTTCTATGTAGTTCAACCTTTCATCAACTTCGATATCATTTAAAGGCACATATGCTACATCATCCGCTAGACATTTTCTCATATGTGAAACGTGAAATGTCGGATGAATTCCACTCAATTCATCTGGCAGATCTAATAGGTAGGCTACCTTACCGACCCGTGCCATTATTCGAAAATGTCCAATAAATCTTGGACTCAGCTTTCCTCTTTTTCTAAATCGAATAACTCCCATCCATGGTGAACCTTTTAACAGTACCTGGTCACCTACCTGAAACTCTATTGGTCTTCTTCTTTTGTCAGCATAGGACTTTTGTCGATCTTGTGCAGCTTTCATTCGTGCTCTAACTAGTTGAAGCTTTTCTGTCAATTCTAATACTGCAGCTTTACTCCCCACATCTTTACTCCATGTCTTGTAATTATTTCTTTCACGAATAATTCGGACAGTTTCTCTAATGTATAAGTCTCACGTATAGGCAAGAAATGAGCACTTTTCGTTAACGGTCTACAATCACCCAAATAGTATCATGACGTTTCACCGTAAGAGGCAACTTGGTAATAAAATCAATGGTGATATGTTCCAACTTCCATTATGGAACTTCTAGAGGTTGCACATAACCATAAGGTTTCTGATGTTCAGCTTTTACTTGCGCACATGTCAAACATTTGTTTACGTACTGCATTACATTAAACTTCATACCTGGCCACCAATAATCCTTTCGAAGGTCTTGATACATTTTCGTTGCACCAGGATGAATAGAGTAACGTGACTTATGTGCATCGTCTAAAATCCTTGACCTGATGTCCCCGTTTCGTGGAACCCACATTCGACCAAATCGGATCTTAACACCAAATTCATTTTCTTCTAGATGCTTAACTTGGCCAAAGATTCTTTCGAATCCAACATTTTCTTCCTTTAGTCCTTCCTGCTGTGCATCTTTGAGTTCATTCAGGAAATCTGGTGTTATCACCAAACTATAGGACTTAACTCGTATAGCAGGGTGTTCCATCTTACGACTCAGAGCATCGGCCACCACATTTGCCTTTCCCGGGTGATACAAGATCTCACAGTCATAATCCTTTAGCAGCTCAAGCCATCTTCTTTGTCTCATATTCAAGTCTTTCTGTTCAAAGAAATATTTTAGGCTTTTATGATCCGTGTAAATTATACATTTGACTCCATATAAATAATGCCTCCAAATTTTTAACGCAAATACCACAGCAGCCAATTCCAAATCATGTGTTGGATAATTAGCCTCGTGGCTTTTCAATTGTCTTGAGGCATACGCTATTACCTTTCCCCTTTGCATAAGTACACAACCCAAGCCCAGATAAGACGCATCTGAGTATACAACCATGTCTTCATTACCATCCGGCAATTTTAATATAGGGGCTTCGGTTAATCTCTTCTTTAGTTCTTCAAAAGCTTGGACCTGAGTTGGACCCCAATCATATTTTACTTCTTTCCTAGTCAATTTTGTCAACGGTGTAGCAATCCTAGAGAAATCCTGAATAAATCTTCTGTAATAACCTGCTAATCCGAGAAAGCTACAAACGTCCGTTGGTGTTTTCGAAGGATTCCATTTCATTACTGCTTCTACTTTAGCTGGGTCCACCATTATGCCTTCTGGACTAATAACATGACCTAGGAACTACACTTCTCGTAACCAAAAGGCACATTTGGAAAACTTGGCATAAAGCTTTTCTTTTCTTAGCACTTCAAGTACTTCCCGAAGATGACACGCATGATCACCTTCACTCTTTGAGTATATTAAGATGTCATCAATGAACACAATCACTGATCGGTCAAGCATAGGTCTACACACCCAATTCATCAAATCCATAAACGCTGCAGGAGCGTTTGTTAATCTGAAAGACATCATAAGGAACTCATAATGTCCATAACGTGTGCAAAATGTTGTCTATGGAATGTCTTGCTCTCTCACCTTTAGTTGATGATATCCTGATCTGAGATCGATTTTAGAAAACCAACTTGCCCCTTGCAATTGGTCAAATAGATCATCAATTCTTGGTAGCTGATACTTGTTCTTTATCGTGAGCTTGTTCAATTCTCTATAATCGATACACATTCTCATGCTTCCGTCCTTTTTCTTGACAAACAACACTGGTGCACCCCAAGGTGACACACTTGGTCGTATAAAACCTTTGTCTAGAAGGTCTTGTAGTTGGGACATTAATTCTTTCATCTCTGTTGGAGCCAGACGGTACGGTGCCTTGGCGACAGGTTGAGCTCCTGGCACAACATCAATTTGGAATTCGATTTCCCGATCAGGTGGAATTCCTGGCAACTCCTCAGGGAATACATCAGAAAAGTTACACACCACGGGTACGTCTTCCAATTCTTTTACCTTAGATTCTTTATCGATAACATAGGCCAGATAAGCCCCACACCCTCGCCTCATAAATTCATTTGCTTTAATCATTGAAATGACTTTAGGCACGTTGAACACCTTATCCCCGTAAACCGTTACTGAACTCCCATTTAGAGCCGTTAAGAAAATCATATTTCGGCGACAAACTATGTTGGCCTCATATTTGGCCAACCAATCCATGCCCAAGACTACATCAAAATCTCCTAGCGTAATCAGAAACAACTTAACAGGGAATCTATGACCTTCTATATCAATGTAACAATCATCATCAATGGCCTCCGTTACTCTAGTCGACTTACCAAGAGCAGTTTCTATGTTAAAGGCATATTCTATCTTTTTAACCTTTGCATGCAGTTTATCAGAAAAAGCAATAGCCACAAAGCTTATACTTGCACCAGAATCAAATAGCACTGAAGCAGGAATATCATTAATCAAGAATGTACCTGTCACCACATCAAGGTCTTTATCTGCCTGATCTTTTGTCATAGTAAAGGCACGAGCTTTTGCCTTTTGCTTCTCACCTCCCTTGCTACTTTCAGTTTTGTTGACTTCCGTAGGTATAGTCTTTGGTTTAAAACAATTCTAGCTCACGTGACCGATTCCACCATAATTGTAACATTTTGGCATGCTTGGACAATTATGTGAGAAATGTCCAGTTTTTCCACAACGGTAGCACAAAGTAGTCCCAGAAGACATTCTCCCCCATGTCTCTTTCCACACTTAGGGCATTTTTCAAATTCTTCCGTTCTATTTCTTTTCATAGGGGGTCCTGATTTGTCCTTTTTGTTTCTTTTGAATCCAGGTGACCACCTTTGCTTCAGTTCTTCTTTTAATGGTTTAGCTTCCAATAAATCATCCCAGACAATGCCGCTAATCTCTACGGCCGTTTCAAAAGTTCTGGGAGCATGCACCTTCACATGTGTTCGGACTTTAGGTGGTAGTCCTTCCACATATAACTTCATCCTAAGTTCCTCCGTGTTTACCAAATGAGGAACCAATCTTGACATTTCATTAAATTTTGAAGTATATTGCCGATGATTCATACGTCCAGCTTTCAATGTCAGAAATTCCCGCTCAATTTTATCAATTTCATTCTTCGGACAAAAGTGTTTCATAACTAATTCCTTCAAGTCCTCCCATTTCAAGCCCTCCACATCAGTAGTGGTCTTTGACTGCTTAATAGTGTTCCACCAATGTAGAGCTTCTACAATAAATGAATGAGCTGCAAATTTCATAGCTTGATCTTCCAGGCATTCACTGATCGCGATAACCGCCTCCATAGCCGAAACCCAGTGGCAGGTGGCCACGGCATCCTTCTTACCATCAAAGGAGGGTGGACTGCATCCTTTGAAGGCCTTGTAGTCACAACCCTTCAGTTTCTCTGACACGGAATCACCGTTCTTAGTCCCGGTGATCACAACTTCGTCTTCTTTGGTGCTCTCCTTAGTTCCTTCAGACTTATCTTTCAAAGTATCCTTCAATGCCTGTGTAATCAAGGCTGGTAGCTTCTCATCCATGATTTTGCAGACCTCATCAGAAATAGCCTTCACTACGATAGGTTCTAAAGTAAACTCGTCTTCACTCTCCGGTTGCTCATTGTGCTCGTGGTCGTCTTCATTGACGGGTTCTTCATTCTCGATACGTGGTTCTTCAGGTTCCTGTGGTTGCTTACGTGGTCTACCCTTTTGTCCAGCCATCTAACTACCTGCAGGATGCAACAATTGATGAGTCAGTACAGGATCAGTTTAGCACGAAATAAGCTTTGTAAATCGTTAATGACGTTGATCAGGTGTTATTAACCATTTACCCAACTCATAGGCTCTAAACATTTCCCATCCCATCATCCCAACGTGCATGACACTAACTACATTCCTAACCTTGCATATGCGTCTTAACTCATACATAACATTCAGCTCATGGCATCAGACTACCCTTGACTGGCATTCTTATCATTATGTCCCATTTTCAGTTTAAGTCCAGGCATTAGGAATGACCGGATCCCTCAAACTATGGCTCTGATACCAACTTGAGAGGCCCCGTTCCCCGGGAGTCCCCTCGGTTGGCAATTATCAAACCCATAGTCCTTAAACCATGACTTCATTACTATTGCAGCAGAATTCAAGGTGACTACATAAAATATTATACAGATTTAAACAAACATTTACATATAACCCAAGTCTCTATAGTTTTATAACATAGCCAGATTATGTCAGGGTAGTCTTCAACATATGCCACGAGCCCTACTGTTATTCTTTCCAACCGATTTAACATGATATGCACGTAAAACAAGTCAGCTTTATGCTGGTGAGTTCTAAGTTAGATTTTTAAATAAATCTTTTAACTATTCATATCATCACACAACATAATTCCTTATATAACACACATGTTATCATAACATTAATCACCCGGTACAGAAACTTTAACCTTAGCTGCCGACCGAAGTCAACAGGCTTGTGCAGCACAAGACTCTTAAACTATCAACCCGAAGTCGATAACTTACACATGCATAAGATTTCCTCAACTGGCGACACACAGTCGGCAGGCCTGTGTTTCCACAGGACTCTTTAACCATCAATCGAAGTTGATGGCTCATACCGGTACAAGACTTCTTTACGTACATTATTCATACATAACATCATTTAAATCATATAAACCATCATAATCATAAACCTTTCTCCGCACCGTAGTGCTCAACTTTTGCCCAACCGCAGCCGGGACTTCAAATCACATTTTCTTCTCAACCACAGTTGAGACTTAAAACATTATTTATTTCAAAACATTCTTTACATAAAAACATTCTTTACCTGATCATAATCAGGTTTAAAATTACTTTCATACAATAACTTTATAACATGCACATCAGCCCAAAATGGTAAAACATTTAAAACAGGGCTATAAGAACTCACTTGATGTCCTACGCTAGCAAGATCACTCACCAACTGGTGCTAATGGTGTAATTCTGCATTGGTTTACGTTTAGTAAGTCATTTATGTCTTAACTTGCTGATTAAATCTTTCTGAACGTCCAATGTCAAAGACATTGCCTTGATAGTAAGAATAATCTCGGATTAATCAAATAGTTAATGTTGTTGATTGAAATGCTAAAACAGGTTTCTAGACAGATTAATGGCTTAGAAATGATCAATCCTTGTTTATTAATTACCCATATATCATGAAATATCACAACGTAGCATTAGAATAGGTTTAACAACCATATTTAACATAGTAATCTGCCTGGTATCATAAACATCAGATAATCTTTCCAATGAGTATGTTAATGGTTGTGATTAGTTTGAAACACCTGGATTTCACGTCGCATGTCAAGGATTACTCGACTAATCACCTACAGTGTCATAATCAAATGGTTTAAACCATTATAACCATTGTTATGATTCCATGCAAACCGGGCATTACAACGGATCAAAAGAAGGATTTACCCGTTAACAATTCGAGTTTGTCATTTATAATCAATCCTAGCCATCATCTAGGCAATAATCAACAACCCTAACTAAATCATTACGTTCAAAACAAGATTTAATCATTCATTATCAATCCAGAAGGTCAAAATGAACCGTTACCTATTTCAACGGAGTTCTGCGTGTAAAAAGACGATCAGAACTTGTAGTAACGATCCTTGATGTGATCCACTTGATCAAGAGGCTTCAAAATTGAAGATTTGATGGATTTAGAACTGATTTTTCGTGGGTGTGGCTGAAATCGTCGAAGAGAAGCAAGAATTATGGCTTCTAGATGAAAAACTGACTTTTTAAGCCCAAGTTGCGTTCTGCTGACGTCAGGCGTACCGCCCCAAGCCAGACAGTGGTCTGGGGCGTACCGCACGGGTAAAGATTTCCAGATATTTTCCTTGTGCTCCGCGCGTACCACCTAGGGTCGGCGTGTGGCGCGGGGCGTACCGTCCCAGGCCCTTTTAGTCCATTTTTCGATTTTATCTTTGTTTCGCGATTCCGGACAATCCGTAACTCCGTTTCGTGCACGGTTTTCACCCACGTTCACCTTTTCTCGCGCACTATCATCCTGTAATGATTTCGATTGTCATCTCAACGTGGATTTCATGCGCGATCCAATGCGCTAAATCTTCGGCTGTTACAGTTATTGTGAGCTTGAGTGAGTAGGTCAAATAACAAGAGAGAACAAGAAAAGTTAACCGCCCGCTTCCGCGGGTGGTACAAATAACACTCGCGTGTTTTAACGTGATGGTTTGATTAAAAGAACATATGACGCTGCAAACTTGATTACATAAGTTGCGCCGATGTCCATAAAAGACAAAGTTGAAAATGTCTTTATCAAAAGAACGTTACAACATTAACATAAATTATTAAAAAAATATTATATTATAAAGTATAGAAAACTAAAAGAAACAAAAAGATAAATAAATATATATACACACGCACGCATACGCATGCACTCGGTTTTTCGGTTTTTATATTACGTACAACCAAACCCAAACTTTTGGTTCTTTAGAGAACTTAGACCAAACCTGTAGGTTTATAATTAGATTCGGTTATTTCGGTTTTTAGGTTTTGGTTCGGTTTTTTCGGTTTCATGCACACCCCTACTCGTTGTGCTTGTGTGTATTAGAAAATAAGCTTGTTGTGTCGTTCATGCTAAATCCAGGATTCATGTTTGTTTCAACCCACTAACATGACCCATTTAAAGAAATTCATTTTTAACGAAACCAAAACGAATTTCACGTGTTGCAGGTTAAGAAGTCGCTAGAACGACTCAATCTGTTTTATCTCAAAACAACTGAAGAGTGTAAGGACATTTCAAATTGATGATATGTTTGTCTTAAATGATTGAATTTTCATAAGCAGTGCAACAAGTTTTTTGTAGTATTTTTTAATATAATATTCTGCCATTATTCGTTGTTTTTACTATTTTGAATGAACGACTTTGATATTTTCTAGGACCATTTAATTAATAGATGTGGATGTGATAACACGTAGTATGGAAAAGTTGAGTTCCTGTACTATTCGTTATTTACCATCACAGCCTTTTACTTTGGGTTATTGTGAGCTTGAGTGAGTAGGTCAAATAACAAGAGAGAACTAGAAAAGTTAACTGCCCGCTTCCGCGGGTGGTACGAATAACACTCGCATGTTTTAACGTGATGCTTTTATGAAAAGAACATATGACGCTGCAACTCCTTATTTATGAATTGAAGATACGACATATCAATAAAAAGATGGAAACGTATTGAGAAAATAAAATATGAAATCGCGTGATGCGATGTGTTTAGCAAACTTGATTACATAAGTTGCGCCGATGTCCATAAAAGACAAAGTTGAAAATGTCTTTATCAAAAGAACGTTACAACATTAACAAAAATTATTAAAAAAATATTATATTATAAAGTGTAGAAAACTAAAAGAAACAAAAAGATAAATAAATATATATACACACGCATGCATACGCATGCACTCGGTTTTTTGGTTTTTATGTTACGTACAACCAATACGCCCCATTTGTGGTGCACGCATATAATGTATATATGTGTGGGCCCTTAAGGGGCAAAAGTAAAAGTGCACTAATTTTAACGTTATTTCAATTATTTTGTGAAAATAACGTTAAAATCATTGGGATGACGATGATCAACTTCAAACGATAACTTTGAGCCGGGGACTCTTTCGGAGCAGCCTCTCTATCCCAATTGGGATAGGGGTAAGGTTTGTATCTATCCTTCCCCCCCAGACCCTACTAAAAAGTGGGAATATACTGGGTAAGGTTTACTTTACATATTACGTACAACCAATCCCAAACTTTCGGTTCTTTAGAGAACTTATACCAAACCTGTAGGTTTATAAGTAGATTCGGTTATTTCGGTTTTTAGGTTTTAGTTCGGTTTTTTCGGTTTCATGCACACCCCTACTCGTTGTGCTTGTGTGTATTTGAAAATAAGTTTGTTGTGTCGTTCATGCTAAATCCAGGATTCATGTTTGCTTCAACCCACAAACATGACCCATTTAAAGAAATTCATTTTTAACGAAATCAAAACAAATTTCACGTGTTGCAGGTTAAGAAGTCGCTAGAACAGCTCAATCTGTTTTATCTGAAAACATCTCAAGAGTGTGAGGACATTTCAAATTGATGATATGTTTATCTTAAATGACTGAATTTTCATAAGCAATGCAACAAGTTTTTTGTAGTATTTTTTAAAATAATATTCTGCCGTTATTCGTTGTTTTAACTATTTGGAAAGAACGACTTTAATATTTTCTTGGACCATTTAATTAATAGATGTGGATGTGATAACATGTAGTATGGAAAAGTTGAGTTTCTGTACTATTCGATATTTACCATCACAGCCTTTTACTTTGGGTTATTGTGAGCTTGAGTGAGTAGGTCAAATAACAAGAAAGAACTAGAAAAGTTAACCGCCCGCTTCCGCGGGTGGTACGAATAACACTCGCGTGTTTTAACGTGATGGTTTGATTAAAAGAACATATGATGTTGCAACTCCTTATTTATGAATTGAAGATACGACATATCAATAAAAGATTGAAACGTATTGAGAAAATAAAATATGAAATCGCGTGATGCGATGTTTTTGCAAATTCGATTACGTATGTTCCGTCGATGTGCATAAAAGACAAAGTTGAAAATGTCGTTACCAAAAGAACGTTACAACATTAACATAAATTATTAAAAAAGATTATATTATAAACTGTAGAAAACTAAAAGAAACAAAAAGATAAATAAATACACACACACACACACGCATGCATATGCATACACTCGGTTTTTTCGGTTTTTATATTACGTAAAACCAAACCCAAAATTTCGGTTCTTTAGAGAACTTATACCAAACCTGTAGGTTTGTAATTGGATTCTGTTATCTGGATTTTTGGGTTCTGGTTCAGTTTTTTCGGTTTCATGCACACCCCTATTCGTCGTGCTTGTGTGTATTAGAAAATAAGCTTGTTGTGCTCGTTCATGCTAAATCCAGGATCCATGTTTGTTTCAACCCACTACCATGACCTTACGAAATCAAAACGAATTTCACATGTTGCAGGTTAAGAAGTCGCTAGAACGGCTCACTCTGTTTTATGTGAAAACCTCTGAAGAGTGTGAGGACATTTCAAATTGATGATATGTGTATCTTAAATGATTGAATTTTCATAATAAGTGCAGAAAGTTTTTTGTAGTATTTTTTAATATAATATTCTGCCGTTATTCGTTGTTTTAACTATTTGGAATGAGTTACTTTAATATTTTCTTGGACCATTTAATTAATAGATGTGGATGTGATAACATGTAGTATGGAAAAGTTGAGTTCCTGTACTATTCGTTATTTACCATCACAGCCTTTTACTTTGGGTTATTGTGAGCTTGAGTGAGTAGGTCAAATAACAAGAGAGAACTAGAAAAGTTAACCGCCCGCTTCCGCGGGGGTACGAATAACACTCGCGTGTTTTAACGTGATGGTTTGATTAAAAGAACATATGACGTTGCAACTCCTTATTTATGAATTGAAGATACGACATATCAATAAAAAGATTGAAATGTATTGAGAAAATAAAATATGAAATCGCGTGATGCGATGTTTTTGCAAATTCGATTACGTATGTTCCGTCGATGTGCATAAAAGACAAACTTGAAAATGTCGTTACCAAAAGAACGTTAAAACATTAACATAGATTATTAAAAAAGATTATATTATAAAGTGTAGAAAACTAAAAGAAACAAAAAGATAAACAAATATATATATACACACACACGCATGCATATGCATGCACTCGGTTTTTTCGGTTTTTATATTACGTAAAACCAAACCCAAAATTTCGGTTCTTTATAGAACTTATACCAAACCTGTAGGTTTGTAATTGGATTCTGTTATCTCGATTTTTGGGTTTTGGTTCGGTTTTTTCGGTTTCATGCACACCCCTATTCGTCGTGCTTGTGTGTATTAGAAAATAAGCTTGTTGTGCTCGTTCATGCTAAATCCAGGATCCATGTTTGTTTCAACCCACTAACATGACCTTACGAAATCAAAACGAATTTCACATGTTGCAGGTTAAGAAGTCGCTAGAACGGCTCACTCTGTTTTATGTGAAAACCTCTGAAGAGTGTGAGGACATTTCAAATTGATGATATGTGTATCTTAAATGATTGAATTTTCATAATAAGTGCAGAAAGTTTTTTGTAGTATTTTTTAATATAATATTCTGCCGTTATTCGTTGTTTTAACTATTTGGAATGAGTTACTTTAATATTTTCTTGGACCATTTAATTAATAGATGTGGATGTGATAACATGTAGTATGGAAAAGTTGAGTTCCTGTACTATTCGTTATTTACCATCACAGCCTTTTACTTTGGGTTATTGTGAGCTTGAGTGAGTAGGTCAAATAACAAGAGAGAACTAGAAAAGTTAACCGCCCGCTTCCGCGGGGGTACGAATAACACTCGCGTGTTTTAACGTGATGGTTTGATTAAAAGAACATATGACGTTGCAACTCCTTATTTATGAATTGAAGATACGACATATCAATAAAAAGATTGAAACGTATTGAGAAAATAAAATATGAAATCGCGTGATGCGATGTTTTTGCAAATTCGATTACGTATGTTCCGTCGATGTGCATAAAAGACAAACTTGAAAATGTCGTTACCAAAAGAACGTTAAAACATTAACATAGATTATTAAAAAAGATTATATTATAAAGTGTAGAAAACTAAAAGAAACAAAAAGATAAACAAATATATATATACACACACACGCATGCATATGCATGCACTCGGTTTTTTCGGTTTTTATATTACGTAAAACCAAACCCAAAATTTCGGTTCTTTATAGAACTTATACCAAACCTGTAGGTTTGTAATTGGATTCTGTTATCTCGATTTTTGGGTTTTGGTTCGGTTTTTTCGGTTTCATGCACACCCCTATTCGTCGTGCTTGTGTGTATTAGAAAATAAGCTTGTTGTGCTCGCTCATGCTAAATCCAGGATCCATGTTTGTTTCAACCCACTAACATGACCCGTTTAAAGAAATTCATTTTTTACGAAATCAAAACGAATTTCACACGTTGCAGGTTAAGAAGTCGCTTGAACGGCTCACTCTGTTTTATGTGAAAACCTCTGAAGAGTGTGAGGACATTTCAAATTGATGATATGTGTATCTTAAATGATTGAATTTTCATAATAAGTGCAGAAAGTTTTTTGTAGTATTTTTTAATATAATATAATGCCGTTATTCGTTGTTTTAACTATTTGGAATGAACGACTTTAATATTTTATTGGACCATTTAATTAATATATGTGGATCTGATAACATGTAGTATGGAAAAGTTGAGTTCCTGTACTATTCGTTATTTACCATCACAGCCTTTTACTTTGGGTTATTGTGAGCTTGAGTGAGTAGGTCAAATAACAAGAGAGAACTAGAAAAGTTAACCGCCCGCTTCCGCGGGGGTACGAATAACACTCGCGTGTTTTAACGTGATGGTTTGATTAAAAGAACATATGACGTTGCAACTCCTTATTTATGAATTGAAGATACGACATATCAATAAAAAGATTGAAACGTATTGAGAAAATAAAATATGAAATCGCGTGATGCGATGTTTTTGCAAATTCGATTACGTATGTTCCGTCGATGTGCATAAAAGACAAACTTGAAAATGTCGTTACCAAAAGAACGTTAAAACATTAACATAGATTATTAAAAAAGATTATATTATAAAGTGTAGAAAACTAAAAGAAACAAAAAGATAAACAAATATATATATACACACACACGCATGCATATGCATGCACTCGGTTTTTTCGGTTTTTATATTACGTAAAACCAAACCCAAAATTTCGGTTCTTTATAGAACTTATACCAAACCTGTAGGTTTGTAATTGGATTCTGTTATCTCGATTTTTGGGTTTTGGTTCGGTTTTTTCGGTTTCATGCACACCCCTATTCGTCGTGCTTGTGTGTATTAGAAAATAAGCTTGTTGTGCTCGCTCATGCTAAATCCAGGATCCATGTTTGTTTCAACCCACTAACATGACCCGTTTAAAGAAATTCATTTTTTACGAAATCAAAACGAATTTCACACGTTGCAGGTTAAGAAGTCGCTAGAACGGCTCACTCTGTTTTATGTGAAAACCTCTGAAGAGTGTGAGGACATTTCAAATTGATGATATGTGTATCTTAAATGATTGAATTTTCATAATAAGTGCAGAAAGTTTTTTGTAGTATTTTTTAATATAATATAATGCCGTTATTCGTTGTTTTAACTATTTGGAATGAACGACTTTAATATTTTATTGGACCATTTAATTAATATATGTGGATCTGATAACATGTAGTATGGAAAAGTTGAGTTCCTGTACTATTCGTTATTTACCATCACAGCCTTTTACTTTGGGTTATTGTGAGCTTGAGTGAGTAGGTCAAATAACAAGAGAGAACTAGAAAAGTTAACCGCCCGCTTCCGCGGGTGGTACGAATAACACTCGCGTGTTTTAACGTGATGGTTTAATTAAAAGAACATATGACGTTGCAACTCCTTATTTATGAATTGAAGATACGACATATCAATAAAAAGATTGAAACGTATTGAGAAAATAAAATATGAAATCGCGTGATACGATGTTTTTGCAAATTCGATTACGTATGTTCCGTCGATGTGCATAAAAGACAAAGTTGAAAATGTCGTTACCAAAAGAACGTTACAACATTAACATAAATTATTAAAAAAGATTATATTATAAACTGTAGAAAACTAATAGAAACAAAAAGACAAATAAATATATATATATACACACACACACGCATTCATAAGCATGAACTCGGTTTTTTCGGTTTTTATATTACGTAAAACCAAACCCAAAATTTCGGTTCTTTAAAGAACTTATACCAAACCTGTAGGTTTGTAATTGGATACTGTTATTTCGATTTTTGGGTTTTGGTTCGGTTTTTTCGATTTCATGCACACCCCTATTCATCGTGCTGGTGTGTATTAGAAAATAAGCTTGTTGTGCTCGTTCATGCTAAATCCAGGATCCATGTTTGTTTCAACCCACTAACATGACCCATTTAAAGAAATTCGTTTGAAATTCATTTTTTACGAAATCAAAACGAATTTCACATGTTGCAGGTTAAGAAGTCGCTAGAACGGCTCACTCTGTTTTATGTGAAAACCTCTGAAGAGTGTGAGGACATTTCAAATTGATGATATGTGTATCTTAAATGATTGAATTTTCATAATAAGTGCAGAAAGTTTTTTGTAGTATTTTTTTAATATAATATTATGCCGTTATTCGTTATTTTAACTATTTGGAATGAACGACTTTAATATTTTATTGGACCATTTAATTAATAGATGTGGATGTGATAACATGTAGTACGGAAAAGTTGAGTTCCTGTACTATTCGTTATTTACCATCACAGCTTTTTACTTTGGGTTATTGTGAGCTTGAGTGAGTAGGTCAAATAACAAGAGAGAACTAGAAAAGTTAACCGCCCGCTTCCGCGGGTGGTACGAATAACACTCGCGTGTTTTAACGTGATGGTTTGATTAAAAGAACATATGACGTTGCAACTCCTTATTTATGAATTGAAGATACGACATATCAATAAAAAGATTGAAACGTATTGAGAAAATAAAATATGAAATCGCGTGATGCGATGTTTTTGCAAATTCGATTACGTATGTTCCGTCGATGTGCATAAAAGACAAAGTTGAAAATGTCATAAATTATTAAAAAAGATTATATTATAAAGTGTAGAAAACTAAAAGAAACAAAAAGATAAATAAATATATATATATAAACACACACGCACATGCATATGCATGCACTCGGTTTTTTCGGTTTTAATATTACGTAAAACCAAACCCAAAATTTCGGTTCTTTAGAGAACTTATACCAAACCTGTAGGTTTGTAATTGGATTCTGTTATTTCGATTTTTGGGTTTTGGTTCGGTTTTTTTGGTTTCATGCACACCCCTATTCGTCGTGCTTGTGTGTATTAGAAAATAAGCTTGTTGTGCTCGTTCATGCTAAATCCAGGATCCATGTTTGTTTCAACCCACTAACATGACCCATTTAAAGAAATTCATTTTTTAACGAAATCAAAACGAATTTCACATGTTGCAGGTTAAGAAGTCGCTAGAACGGCTCACTCTGTTTTATGTGAAAACCTCTGAAGAGTGTGAGGACATTTCAAATTGATGATATGTGTATCTTAAATGATTGAATTTTCATAATAAGTGCAGAAAGTTTTTTGTAGTATTTTTTAATATAATATTCTGCCGTTATTCGTTGTTTTAACAATTTGGAATGAACGACTTTAATATTTTATTGGACCATTTAATTAATATATGTGGCTCTGATAACATGTAGTATGGAAAAGTTGAGTTCCTGTACTATTCGTTATTTACCATCACAGCCTATTACTTTGGGTTATTGTGAGCTTGAGTGAGTAGGTCAAATAACAAAAGAGAACTAGAAAAGTTAACCTCCCGCTTCCGCGGGTTGTAGGATTAACACTCGTGTGTTGTAACGTGATGGCTTGATTAAAAGAACATTTGACGTTGCAACTCCTTATTTATAAATTGAAGATACGACATATCAATAAAAAGATTGAAACGTATTGAGAAAATAAAACATGAAATCACGTGATGCGATGTTTTTGCTAATTCGATTACGTATGTTCCGTCGATGCGCATAAAAGACAAAGTTGAAAATGTCGTTACCAAAAGAACGTTACAACATTAACATAAATTATTAAAAAGAGTTATATTATAAAGTGTAGAAAACTAAAAGAAACAAAAAGATAAATAAATATATATACATACACGCACGCATATGCATGCACTCGGTTTTTTCGGTTTTTATATTACGTAAAACCAAATCCAAACTTTTGGTTCTTTAGAGAACTTATACCAAACCTGTAGGTTTATAATTGGATTCGGTTATTTCGGTTTTTGGGTTTTGGTTCGGTTTTTCGGTTTCATGCACTCCCGTACTCGTCGTGCTTGTGTGTATTAGAAAATAAGCTTGTTGTGCTCGTTCATGCTAAATGCAGGATCCGTGTTTGTTTCAGCCCACTACCATGACCCATTTAAAGAAATTCATTTTTAACGAGATCAAAACGAATTTCACATGTTGCAGGTTAAGAAGTCGCTAGAACGGCTCAATCTGTTTTATGTGAAAACCTCTGAAGAGTGTGAGGACATTTCAAATTGATGATATGTTTATCTTAAATGAATGAATTTTCATAAGAAGTGCAAAAAGTTTTTTGTAGTATTTTTTAATATAATATTCTGCCGTTATTGGTTGTTTTAACTATTTCAACGCCTTTAATACTTTATTGGACCATTTAATTAATAGATATGGATCTGATAACATGTAGTACGGAAAAGTTGAGTTCCTGTGCTATTCGTTATTTACCATCATAGCCTATTACTTTGGGTTATTGTGAGCTTGAGTGAGTAGGTCAAATAACAAAAGAGAACTAGAAAAGTTAACCGTCCGCTTCCGCGGGTGGTATGATTAACA
Source organism: Mikania micrantha (assembly GCA_009363875.1). Lineage (NCBI taxonomy): Eukaryota > Viridiplantae > Streptophyta > Magnoliopsida > Asterales > Asteraceae > Mikania > Mikania micrantha. Next base: position 37,594,932 of record CM018686.1, on the reverse strand, counting down.
CTCGCGTGTTGTAACGTGATGGTTTGATTAAAAGAACATATGACGTTGCAACTCCTTATTTATGAATTGAAGATACGACATATCAATAAAAAGATTGAAACGTATTGAGAAAATAAAACATGAAATCGCGTGATGCGATGTTTTTGCAAATTCGATTACGTATGTTCCGTCGATGTGCATAAAAGACAAAGTTGAAAACGTCGTTACCAAAAGAATGTTACAACATTAACATAAATTATTAAAAAAGGTTATATTATAAAGTGTAGAAAACTAAAAGAAAAAAAAAGATAAATAAATATATACACACGCACGCACGCATATGCATGCACTCGGTTTTTTCGGTTTTTATATTACGTAAAACCAAACCCAAACTTTCGGTTCCTTAGAGAACTTATACCAAACCTGTAGGTTTATAATTGGATTCGGTTATTTCGGTTTTTGGGTTTTGGTTCGGTTTTTCGGTTTCATGCACTCCCGTACTCGTCGTGCTTGTGTGTATTAGAAAATAAGCATATTGTGCTCGTTCATGCTAAATCCAGGATACGTGTTTGTTTCAACCCACTAATATGACCCGTTTAAATAAATTCATTTTTAAAGAAATCAACATGAATTTCACATGTTGCAAGTTAAGAAGTCGCTAGAACAGCTCAATCAGTTTTATGTGAAAACCTCTGATGAGCCTGAGGAAATTTCAAATTGATAATATGTTTATCTTAAAGGATCGAATTTTCATAAGTAGTGCAACAAGTTTTTTGTTTTATTTTTTAATCTAATATTCTTCCATTATTCGTTCTTTTTACATTTTCAAATGAACGATTTTAATATTTTCTTGGACCATTTAATTAATAGATGTGGATCTGATAACATGTTGTATGGAAAAGTTGAGTTCCTGTGCTATTTGTTATTTACCATCACAGCCTATTACTTTCGGTTATTGTGAGCTTGAGTGAGTAGGTCAAATAACAAGAGAGAACTAGAAAAGTTATTCCCCCGCTTCCCGGCCGGTACGATTAACACTCGCGCTTTGTAACGTGATGGTTTTATTAAAAGAACATATGACGTTGCAACTCCTTATTTATGAATTGAAGATATGACATATCAATAAAAAGATTGAAATGTAGATAAAAAAAAAATTATTATATCTTATACGTTGCAGTGTAGGAATTAAAAAAAAATTCAATACGGAAACGTATAAAGAAAATAAAACATGAAATCGCGCGATGCGATGTTTTTGCAAACTTGATTACGTAAGTTGCGTCGACGTGCATAAAAGACAAAGTTGAAAATGTCGTTATCAAAAGAAGGTTACAACATTAACATAAATTATTAAAAAAGATTATTTTATAAAGTGTAGAAAAGTAGAAACTAAAAGAAACAAAAAGATAAATATATATATATATATATATATATATATATATATATATATATATATTGTGATAATCGTGTAAGAAGAATTACGTCATCAATGAATTGAGCACATTTGATCGTATTTAAAATCCGTGTTGAATTGGTCGCCGAAATAAATATGGGATGGTAGTATGTGAAAAATGATGAATGTAGGCGAAAACCGTGCGCGAAACGGAGTTACGGATTGCTCGGAATCGCGAAACGAAGTTTCCGTCGAAAAATGGAAGAAATTGCCCTTAGGCGGTACGCCTCAGGTCAAGTGAAGACCCTAGGCGATGCGCGCGGAGTCGAAAACTTCTGGAAGGCCGGGGGGACGCGCGCGGTACGCCCGGCTTGGGTGCAGGTCGCCAGGCGATGCGCCTGGGGTCAATCTGTCGAGCAACTTGCATAAAAATCAACTTTTTCATTCTTATCTCCATTTCAACCTTCATCTCGACGCCAGCCACCATCACCTACGAAAATCATCATCCAAATCACCAAGAACTCAAGTTTGAAGGCCTCTCGACGTTTAGATCGCATCCAGAAGCGTTAAAGCAAGTTCTGATCATCATTTCATCCGTTGGAACCCGTCAGATTAGGTAATGGTTCATTTTAAACCTTCTGGTTTGATTATGAATGATTAAATCTTAGTTTTGAACGTAATGATATAGTTAGGGTTGTTGATTATTGCTTAGATGATGGCTAGGATTGATTTTGGATGATAAACTCGAACTGTTAACGGGTAAATCCTTGTTTTGAGCCGTTGTAATGCCCGGTTTGCATGGAATCATAACAATGGTTATAATGGTTTAAACCATTTGGTTGTGACTATGTATGTGATTAGTTTGATTAATCTTTAACATGCAACGTGGAAGTTGGGTGTTTTAAACTAATCACAATCATTAACATACTCATTAGAACGATTATCTAATTTTTCTGATAACAGTCAGATTAGTATGTTAAACATGGTTATTAAACCTATTCTAATACTACATTGTGATATTCCATGATATTTGGGTAGTCAATAACAAGGATTAATCATTTCTAAGCCATTAAACTGTCTAGAGACTATCTTAGCAATTACAATCAACAACGTTAGCTATTTGGTTAGTCTGAGATTATACTGATTAATCGAGGGAGTCATCAACTTAGTATTAGGAATCTGAGTCAGTATAGGTTCCTACATTACCATACATTGTATGATATTACATTAAAATATGTAATTAAATACTAAGTATCAATTTGATGACTTTCAAAGCAATGTCCTTGACATTGTACGTTCAGAGAGATTTAATCAGCGAGTTGGAACATTAATAACTCATTAAACATAAACTAAATGCAGAATCATCATATTATCATCGATTTGTGTGATATTCTGCTACTACTGAATTATCAGGTGAGTTTCGTGCAACCCTTTTTCTTTTTACTCTTTTATAAACAACGGGGTAGAACTGTTAAACTTTTGAGAACTATATGATATGCATCAATGATATCTGTGTGATTTCATTTGACTTTTGTGGGATTTCATGGGATTTTGCCTGTAGAACTGAACTCTATCATGGAACTAAAAGTCCTCATTCTTGAACTGTATCTAGTGAACCCATGTGTGGCCGAACAGAAAACATTGATAGTACTATTGGTTGACACCCCATTCGCTGGGAGGATTGCATCTCCCCTTGTGTGAATGTTTGTTATCTGTTTCCTGAACTTCTTAATGGTATGATAGACATTAAGATAATGAGGCACTAAGATATGTACCGACGGGTAATATCTTGAGAACTGAACTAGACGTCCGAAAGGAACTAGATACACGTCCCATGGTTATCCGGAACTGAACTTTTGAGAACGTACTTATCATATCATATTGTTTTAAATTGAACTGTCGATCTCACCAGCTTTGTGCTGACGTTTCAAACTCAAACCTTTTTGCAGGTAAACAGTAATAGCCGGTGAGGATGCACTTTCGGGATATTTGCACTTGTGTAATTAATATTGTTATTAAATAAATATAGCTGTAATGTAATTGTGATTGCGACACCCTTGTAATAAGTTTACTTTTAGTTAATCTGTGTGCTTATGATATCGGTTCAAGTAAGTCACACCTCACCTCGGAGACATCACCACTATGCTTCCGCAACCGGTTCGGTGACGTCAGACCAGGCACGAGGTGACGAGGGGTGGGGGTGTGACAGGGTGGTATCAGAGCCACAGGTTATAGAATTTAGGTGGACTTAGAGACCTAGACTATAACCATAGGCTCGTATAGTGACACAGAGAGCACCGAACATGTTTAACGAACAAAACTTGTTTTGAATTAAGCCAGGATAATCAGGTGGTACGGATCTCAGTTATGAGTGGCCAGCATAACTGAAATTCGCAACACGTGTGCATTCTAGTTTGATTTGATACAAGCAGAACATTTATAACAGTAAAGACGAATAGTTGTGTTAAGTAGGGATGACGTCTCATATCATGTTTATGTTGAATATTTTATTCAATATTTATTTCATGGTACTAATCTGAGAATTCTGTTTATACAGCAATGGCAGACCAAGGAGAGAGATATATATATATATCAGAGATTCCCCTATGTTGTGTTGGATGATACTCCGAGTGCCAGTTCTGGATCTGACTCGGATCCTTCGGAGGCTGTGTCAGTAGCATCACATGCATCTGCAGTGCCTCCTACACCACCACTACCTGAGCCAGTACCGGTGCCGCCACCACCACCAGCACCAGCACATGCACCAGCACCTATGCCATCTCCACCAAGAGCCCCAGCATGGGATGGACTTAGGAGGATGCGGGGACAGGCCCGCAAGACCACTGGATTACCTCCCAGACATCAGATGGCTCAGCGGGATGAGCCTCCGACCGTTCATGAGGTGGGAGAATCCTCTCGCCAAGCAGAGCTGAGGGGCCAGGTGCAGCAAGTCGCTCAGGACTTGCAGGGTCTGAGGCAGGAGGTACATCAGCACCATACGCTCCTTGAGGATACTCGTAACATTGTATTGGAGATCCTCACTTCACATCTGACTCTGATGGAGCAGGTGAATCTCATGGGTATTGACACCCAGGCTTGGAGGATTACCGTTAAGGAGCGTTTTAGTAGGACTTTGAGGCAGAGGATAGTTGCTGCGTTTTGGCAGCAGGTGGAGGTGATGAGGGTAGGATTAGTGCGAGTTCGAGAGTTTTTGGTTTGGTTGGAGACGGTTAGTTTCGAGACCAGGATGATAGTTCTGGCTGTGACTATGGCTGCTGTAGCTATTATATTTTCTTGTTTATCGTATTTCATACGATGAGTATGTTCAGATGGTTATTTTGGGATCGTCATTGTAAATCTCATTAGTAGTATGCGGATAGGTTGAGGATGTGTGATAGTGTGATTAGTAGTTGTGAAAACGGGACATTTTGATATGGACAGATCCCGAGTTTGTGAGAGGTAGTGTACGAGGTTGTGGTTTAGAGTATCCTGACTTTTGGTTGTATTAAAACTATGAATGTATGAAACTATGGTATTATAGTAATATGGGTGCTTTTGTATGCCTGTTTGTATAATGAACTTTGTGTGTGAATTATAACTAAATGTTGCTGTGTGAGAACATAATTGTATACGAATGTATCTATATGAGAACATGTCGAACTAAAATATATATTTCGCTGATATACAGTACGGGAGCAATACTGTATGCGACTATATCGAACTGAAAAATATATTTTGCTGAAATACAGTACGGGAGCAATACTGTATGCGAATATATTTGTTACTAAAGTACAGTACAAGAGCCATACTGTACGAGAACATGTCTGAACTGAGAACGTGTCTACTTGTGAATGTGTCTGTAACTAAAGTACAGTACGAGAGCCATACTGTACGAGAACATGTCTATTGTTTGTATGGGAACTTAGTGCATGAACTGTGAGCATATCTGGGAACTTGTGTGAGAACATATTCTAGTCCTGTATGATCATATATCTAAAAACATGTGTTGCAATGCAAGGAGCTGGGTAAGACTCTAACATGTTTTTAAGATAACAGGACTAAGTATAACTACGAACATTGGTGTGATCTGTGCGTAATGTGAACATGTCTGGACTAAATTCATGTAGTTATACTATATTTAGATAGTCACAATTCAATATAAATTTTTAGTATATCTGAATATGATTGAAATTGTGGGATCGAATGGGTTATATAATTAATGTTCTTGACTGACCTGAGTTTATCTGTTTGTGAGCAGAATAATGGCTCCCAAACGAGGTCGACCGACTAAGAGATCTATGAAGAACATTACTCACCCGGAGTCAAATCAAGTTCCACCAGTAAATACGGAATCGAATCCAGATCCACAGATAAATCGGGACACAGGTACTGCTCCACCAGTGAACCCGGGAGCAAACCCTATTCCACTCGCTGGTGCCAGTGGATCTGAATCGAATGAGGCAATGATAGCACGAATCGTGCGCGAACAGTTAACCGCTTGTGGTGTTTTGGTACAACACCAGCCTCATGTTACTACGGGTTCGGGTGGGGGTCCCAATACTAACGAACATACTGTTACTGGTGGCAACGCAGAAACGCATCATACCACTGGTACGGCTACAATTGCTCCTGATCCACCACGACAGGGATGTACATATAAGTATTTTGCTTCCAGCGGCTGGTCTATTAAGGTGGATCGAGGAGATGGAAACCAAACTCAAAATTAGTCAGTGCTTGGAGGAGCATAAGGTGTCTTATGCTGCCTGTTCTTTGAAAGACTCAGCTTTGACCTGGTGGAATACCCAGGCCAAGACTTTGGGTTCAGCCACAGTTGATTCGATGGGCTGGAATGATTTCAAAACTCTGATTAGATCAGAGTACTGTCCCATCATTGAAATTCAAAAACTCCAGGAGGAATTCTGGAATCATTCTATGATCGGTGCTGATTGTCTGGCTTACACCGATCGTTTCCATGAACTTACCTGTTTACTTCCATATATGTTTCCAACGGAATCAGCTTTAATCGAGAAGTACATTAAGGGTCTGATTCCTCAGATACGAGGAATGGTGACTGCTGCTGAACCTACAACTCTGAAACACACGATTCTTTTGACCACTAAGCTTACCAATGAGGCGGTAAGGAGTGGTACTTTGTCTTTGAAGCCTCAGACGGTCCATAGTAGTGGTGATGTCGGTACCTCGAATGTGTCAAAAGGAACCAAACGAAAGTGGTTCGGTAAGAACAAAACAAGGGCTCCGGCTGAAATCAGTCAGAATAAACCAACGGTGAAGAACTATGGTGCAAATGTTCCTGAGAGGAAAGCTTATACTGGGCAGGCGCCCAAATGCAATAAGTGTCCACTCCATCACACGGGACCATGTCCTGTTTGTCTGAACTGTAACAGAGTTGGACATTATGCTAAATATTGCAACTTTCCTGCTCAACCTCGAAATAAAGCACCACGACAAACCACTCAAACCAACCGGTCATGTTACAAATGTGGAAGTCCTGATCATTTCATGCGAAACTGTCCAAACAATAACACCAATCCGGGAACTGAAGCTACGGGGAGAGCTTTTCAGATTGGTGCTACCGAGGCGAGACATGATGCTAACATTGTGACTGGTACGTTCCTACTCAATAATTTATATGCATCAGTTCTCTTTGATACGGGGGCAGATAAGAGTTTTATCTCTCCTGAAATTGCATCTTTACTAGCATTGCCTGCGGTAGATCTAGAAACTCCTTATGTTATTGAACTTGCTGATGGCAAGTTGATCAAAACTAACAGTGTTATTCAAGGATGTTCCTTGAATCTGAATGATCATCTCTTTAATATTGATTTACTTCCTATTGAGCTTGGGAGCTTTGATGTCGTTGTGGGCATGGATTGGCTTTCTGATAACCAAGCGGAAGTTGTCTGTCAAAACAAGGTGATCCGTATTCCATTACCTAACGGTAATACACTGATAGTTCAAGGAGAACGAGCTGGTAGAAAACTTGGTATCATATCTTGTATGCAAGCTCAGAAATTTTTAAGAAAAGGCTGTTATGCTTTCCTGGCACATGTGACTGAGCATAATTCTTCACCCAAACAAATCACAGATATTCCAGTAGTCAAGGATTTTCCTGAAGTTTTTCCTGAGGACATATCAGGATTACCCCCAGTGAGACAAGTTGAATTTCGGATTGACTTGATTCCAGGCGCAGCACCTGTTGCTAAAGCCCCGTACCGGCTTGCACCATCCGAAATGCAAGAACTTTCAGGTCAATTGCAAGAGCTGTTAGATAAAGGTTTTATTAGACCTAGTTTCTCACCCTGGAGAGCACCAGTCCTTTTTGTGAAAAAGAAGGATGGATCATTTAGGATGTGTATTGACTATCGGGAGCTCAATAAATTAACAATCAAAAATCGTTATCCACTACCACGTATAGATGATCTGTTTGATCAACTTCAAGGCGCTACTTACTTTTCAAAAATTGATTTGAGATCCGGATATCATCAGTTACGAGTATATGAAGATGATGTTCCTAAAACTGCATTCCGAACTCGATATGGGCATTATGAATTTCTAGTAATGCCGTTTGGATTAACGAATGCACCTGCAGTTTTCATGGATCTAATGAATCGGGTATGTAGGCCTTACTTGGATAAGTTTGTGATTGTATTTATTGATGATATTCTTATCTATTCTCGAAGCCAACAAGAACATGCTCAACACTTGAAACTGATCTTAGAACTTTTGGCACGTGAAAAATTATACGCCAAGTTCTCCAAGTGTGAGTTTTGGTTACGAGAAGTGCAATTCCTTGGGCATGTGGTGAATCAAAATGGCATTCAGGTGGATCCCAGTAAGATTAAAGCTGTAGAACAATGGGAAACACCACGAACCCCAACCGAAATTCGTCAATTCTTAGGGCTGGCAGGTTATTATCGTCGGTTTATCAAGAACTTCTCAAAGATAGCTCTGCCACTAACTACATTGACACAGAAAAATCAACCGTTTATATGGGGTTCTCAACAGGAGGAGGCGTTCCAACTGTTGAAACACAAACTCTGCAACGCACCCATCTTGGTATTACCGGAAGGTACTGATAATTTCACAGTATACTGTGATGCATCTCGCCAAGGTCTAGGGTGTGTTTTAATGCAGAACGATAAGGTGATAGCCTATGCTTCTCGACAGCTGAAAGTACACGAGAAGAATTATACTACGCATGATCTAGAACTTGGTGCAGTAGTGTTTGCACTTAAGATTTGGAGACACTATTTGTATGGGACTAAGTGTATTATATACACTGATCATAAAAGTCTTCAACACATTTTGGATCAGAAAATGTTGAACATGCGGCAAAGGCAATGGGTGGAACTGTTGAACGACTATGATTGTGAAATTCGTTATCACCCAGGCAAGGCAAATGTTGTAGCCGATGCCTTAAGTCGCAAGGAACGAGTCAAACCTTTACGAGTGAAAGCGTTAGGTATGACTATTCAAACTAGTCTAATTCCTCAAATTAAAGAAGCTCAGCAACAAGCTTTACAAGCAATAAACTATTCTGCTGAGGGACTGAGAGGATTAGATAAGAAACTCGATACCAAAGACGATGGACTGTTGTATTTCAAAGACCGAATTTGGGTTCCTTTATTCGGTAACACAAGATCGATCATCTTGGATGAGGCGCACAAATCCAGGTATTCTATTCATCCAGGTGCTGATAAAATGTATAAGGATCTAAAGGATTTTTATTGGTGGCCTGGAATGAAGAAACACATCGCAGAATACGTGGGTCGATGCTTAACGTGTCTAAAGGTTAAGGCTGAACATCAACGTCCTTCTGGGATATTACAACAACCAGAGATTCCCATGTGGAAATGGGATCAGATCTCTATGGATTTTATCACTAAACTACCCAGAACATCGCATAGTCATGACTCTATATGGGTTATCGTTGATCGCCTTACTAAATCTGCGCATTTTATTCCCATCCGAGAAGATTACTCGATGGATCGACTTGCTAAACTTTACATTAACGAGATTGTATCTCGTCATGGAATACCAATCTCTATTATTTCTGACAGAGATAGTCGATTCACATCACGATTTTGGCAAACTCTTCAGAATGCTCTGGGCACGCAAATCAATATGAGCACAGCTTATCATCCGCAAACTGACGGGCAAACCGAACGAACTAATCAAACTCTTGAGGACATGCTCAGAAGCTGTGTGATTGATTTTGGTGGTAGCTGGGATGTTCATCTTCCCCTTGTTGAATTTTCATATAATAACAGTTACCATACCAGTATTAAATGTGCTCCATTTGAAGCACTTTACGGGCGCAAATGTAGATCACCTATCTGTTGGTCCGAGGTAGGCGAAAGTCAGGTCATAGGCCCAGAACTTATTCAAGAAACAACCGATAAGATCGCATTGATTCAAGAACGAATTAAAGCTGCTCGCGATCGACAAAAGAGTTATGCTGATAATCGTCGTAGACCGTTGGAATTTCAAATCGGTGATCTAGTAATGTTGAAAGTTTCACCGTGGAAGGGTATATTCAGATTTGGGAAGAGAGGTAAACTTTCACCAAGATTTGTAGGACCATTTAAAATTCTTGAACGAATTGGATCGGTAGCCTACAGACTTGAATTACCTCCGGAACTCGGTAACATTCATGATGTTTTTCATGTCTCAAATCTGAAGAAGTGCTTAGTTGATGAATCTTTGATCGTATCTCTGAAGGAAATCCAAGTTGATGAGAAACTGCAATTCCGAGAAGAACCGGTTGAAGTCATGGATCGGGAGGTGAAGGTACTGAAACGTAGTCGCATACCTATTGTTAAAATTCGATGGAATTCACAGCGTAGACCAGAATATACGTGGGAACGTGAAGATCAGATGAAACAGAAATACCCACATCTATTCACATGAATAATTGTTATCAGGTAAGTCTTTTCTAAATTTCGGGACGAAATTTTTCTAACAGGAGGAGACTGTGATAATCGTGTAAGAAGAATTACGTCATCAATGAATTGAGCACATTTGATCGTGTTTAAAATCCGTGTTGAATTGGTCACCGAAATAAATATGGGATGGTAGTATGTGAAAAATGATGAATGTAGGCGAAAACCGTGCGCGAAACGGAGTTACGGATTGCTCGGAATCGCGAAACGAAGTTTCGGTCAAAAAATGGAAGAAATTGCCCTTAGGCGGTATGCCTCAGGTCAAGTGAAGACCCTAGGCGATGCGCGCGGAGTCGAAAACTTCTGGAAGGCCGGGGGGACGCGCGCGGTACGCCCGGCTTGGGTGCAGGTCACCAGGCGATGCGCCTGGGGTCAATCTGTCGAGCAACTTGCATAAAAATCAACTTTTTCATTCTTATCTCCATTTCAACCTTCATCTCGACGCCAGCCACCATCACCTACGAAAATCATCATCCAAATCACCAAGAACTCAAGTTTGAAGGCCTCTCGACGTTTAGATCGCATCCAGAAGCGTTAAAGCAAGTTCTGATCATCATTTCATCCGTTGGAACCCGTCAGATTAGGTAATGGTTCATTTTAAACCTTCTGGTTTGATTATGAATGATTAAATCTTAGTTTTGAACGTAATGATATAGTTAGGGTTGTTGATTATTGCTTAGATGATGGCTAGGATTGATTTTGGATGATAAACTCGAATGTTAACGGGTAAATCCTTGTTTTGAGCCGTTGTAATGCCCGGTTTGCATGGAATCATAACAATGGTTATAATGGTTTAAACCATTTGGTTGTGACTATGTATGTGATTAGTTTGATTAATCTTTAACATGCAACGTGGAAGTTGGGTGTTTTAAACTAATCACAATCATTAACATACTCATTAGAACGATTATCTAATGTTTCTGATAACAGTCAGATTAGTATGTTAAACATGGTTATTAAACCTATTCTAATACTACATTGTGATATTCCATGATATTTGGGTAGTCAATAACAAGGATTAATCATTTCTAAGCCATTAAACTGTCTAGAGACTATCTTAGCAATTACAATCAACAACGTTAGCTATTTGGTTAGTCTGAGATTATACTGATTAATCGAGGGAGTCATCAACTTAGTATTAGGAATCTGAGTCAGTATAGGTTCCTACATTACCATACATTGTATGATATTACATTAAAATATGTAATTAAATACTAAGTATCAATTTGATGACTTTCAAAGCAATGTCCTTGACATTGTACGTTCAGAGAGATTTAATCAGCGAGTTGGAACATTAATAACTCATTAAACATAAACTAAATGCAGAATCATCATATTATCATCGATTTGTGTGATATTCTGCTACTACTGAATTATCAGGTGAGTTTCGTGCAACCCCTTTTCTTTTTACTCTTTTATAAACAACGGGGTAGAACTGTTAAACTTTTGAGAACTATATGATATGCATCAATGATATCTGTGTGATTTCATTTGACTTTTGTGGGATTTCATGGGATTTTGCCTGTAGAACTGAACTCTATCATGGAACTAAAAGTCCTCATTCTTGAACTGTATCTAGTGAACCCATGTGTGGCCGAACAGAAAACATTGATAGTACTATTGGTTGACACCCCATTCGCTGGGAGGATTGCATCTCCCCTTGTGTGAATGTTTGTTATCTGTTTCCTGAACTTCTTAATGGTATGATAGACATTAAGATAATGAGGCACTAAGATATGTACCGACGGGTAATATCTTGAGAACTGAACTAGACGTCCGAAAGGAACTAGATACAGGTCCCATGGTTATCCGGAACTGAACTTTTGAGAACGTACTTATCATATCATATTGTTTTAAATTGAACTGTCGATCTCACCAGCTTTGTGCTGACGTTTCAAACTCAAACCTTTTTGCAGGTAAACAGTAATAGCCGGTGAGGATGCACTTTCGGGATATTTGCACTTGTGTAATTAATATTGTTATTAAATAAATATAGCTGTAATGTAATTGTGATTGCGACACCCTTGTAATAAGTTTACTTTTAGTTAATCTGTGTGCTTATGATATCGGTTCAAGTAAGTCACACCTCACCTCGGAGACATCACCACTATGCTTCCGCAACCGGTTCGGTGACGTCAGACCAGGCACGAGGTGACGAGGGGTGGGGGTGTGACATATATATATATATATACACTCGCACGCATGCGCTTGCACTCGGTTTTTTCGGTTTTTATATTAGGTATAACCAAACCCAAACATTCGGTTCTTTTGAGAACTTATACTAAACCTGTAGGTTTATAATTTGATTCGGTTATTTTAGTTTTTGGGTTTTGGTTCGGTTTTTTCGGTTTCATGCGCTCCCGTACTCGTCGTGCTTGTGTGTATTAGAAAATAAGCTTGTTGTGCTCGTTCATGCTAAATCCAGGATCCGTGTTTGTTTCTACCCACTAACATGACCCGTTCAAAGAAATTCATTTTTCAAGAAATCAAAATGAATTTCACATGTTGCAGGTTAAGAAGTCGCTAGAACGGCTCAATCAGTTTTATGTGAAAACCTCTGATGAGCCTGAGGAAATTTCTTATTGATGATATGTTTATCTTAAATGATTGAATTTTCATAAGCAGTGCAACAAGTTTTTTGTAGTATTTTTTAATCTAATATTCTGCCATTATTCGATCTTTTTACTTTTTCGAATGAACGATTTTAATATTTTCTTGGACCATTTAATTAATAGATGTGGATCTGATAACATGTTGTATGGAAAAATTGAGTTCCTGTACTATTTGTTATTTACCATCACAGCCTATTACTTTGGGTTACTGTGAGCTTGAGGGAGTAGGTCAAATAACAAGGGAGAACTAGAAAGTTATCCCCCGCTTCCGCGGGCGGTACGATTAACACTCGCGCGTTGTAACGTGATGGTTTTATTAAAAGAACATATGACGTTGCAACTCCTTATTTATGAATTGCAGATATGAGATATCAATAAAAAGATTGAAATGTAGATAAAAAAATTATTATATCTTATACGTTGCAGTGTAGGAATTAAAAAAAAAAATTCATTACGGAAACATATAGAGAAAATAAAACATGAAATCGCGCGATGCGATGTTTTTGCAAAATTTATTACGTAAGTTGCGTCGATGTGCATAAAAGACAAAGTTGAAAATGTCGTTATCAAAAGAACGTTACAACATTAACATAAATAATTAAAAAAAGATTATATTATAAAGTGTAGAAAACTATAAGAAACAAGTTTTTTGTAGTATTTTTTTAATCTAATATTCTACCATTATTCGCTGTTTTTACTTTTTCGAATGAACGATTTTAATATTTTCTTGGACCATTTAATTAATAGATGTGGATCTGATAACATGTAGTATGGAAAAGTTGAGTTCATGTACTATTTGTTATTTACTATCATAGCCTATTACTTTGGGTTATTGTGAGCTTGAGTGAGTAGGTCAAATAACAAGAGAGAACTAGAAAAGTTATCCGCCCGCTTCCGCGGGCGGTAAGATTAACACTCGCGCGTTGTAACGTGATGGTTTGATTAAAAGAATATATGACATTGCAACTCCTTATTTATGAATTGAAGATATGACATATCAATAAAAAGATTGAAATGCAAATGAAAATATTAGTATATCTTATACGATGCAGTGTAGGAATTAAAAAAAATTCATTACGGAAACGTATAGATAAAATAAAACATGAAATCGCCTGATGCGATGTTTTTGCAAACTTGATTACGTAAGTTGCGTCGATGTGCATAAAAAACAAAGTTGAAAATGTCGTTATCAAAAGAACGTTACAACATTAACATAAATTATTAAAAAAGATTATTTTATAAAGTGTAGAAAAGTAGAAAACTAAAAGAAACAAAAAGATAAATATATATATATATACACACTCGCACACATGCGCATGCGCTCGATTTTTTCGGTTTTTATATTACGTAAAACCAAACCCAAACATTCGGTTCTTTGAGAACTTATACCAAACCTGTAGGCTTATAATTGGATTCGGTTATTTTGGTTTTTGGGTTTTGGTTCGGTTTTTTCGGCTTCATGCACACCCCGACTTGTCGTGCTTGTGTGTATTAGAAAATAAGCTTGTTGTGCTCATTCTTGCTAAATCCAGGATCCGTGTTTGTTTAAACCCACAAACATGACCCATTTAAAGAAATTCATTTTTAACGAAATCAAAATGAATTTCACATGTTGCCGGTTAAGAAGTCGCTAGAACGGCTCAATCAGTTTTATGTGAAAACCTCTGATGAGCCTGAGGAAATTTCAAATTGATGATATGTTTATCTTAAATGATTGAATTTTCATAAGCAGTGCAACAAGTTTTTTGTAGTATTTTTTAATCTAATATTCTGCCATTATTCGTTATTTTTACTTTTTCGAGTGAACGATTTTAATGTTTTCTTGGACCATTTAATTAATAGATGTGGATCTGATAACATGTAGTATGGAAAAGTTGAGTCCCTGTACTATTTGTTATTTACAATCACAGCCTATTACTTTGGGTTATTGGGAACTTGAGTGAGTAGGTCAAATAATAAGAAAAAACTAGAAGTTAACCGCCTGCAGGTACGATTAACACTCGCGTGTTGTAACGTTATGGTTTGATTAAAAGAACATATTAAGTTGCAACTCCTTATTTATGAATTGAATATTATTACGTAGATACACAACATTATTGTGCAATATAGGTTGCGATAATTGAAGTTTAAGAAAATTAAAACGTAGATATATAATAATATTGTGTCCTATAGATTTTGACATATGAATTTAAAAAAAAAATAATAGTTGGACAAGGTACCAGAGAAGCCAAACCCAAAAGCGTGTGAAACGGTGTGTTTACAAATTTCATTATGTACGTAGATCATATGTATACAAAACAAATCTATAAATTTAATAGGGACATGATTTTGGAGATCAAACATATATATATATATATATATATATATATAAAGTAAGGATCCGTTGTTAACCATCTTTATTGCGGAAACCCCGAATAACTCCGACAAGATCAACTCAAATCTTTAGTTTTCGTTTTCATGATCTTAATTATACATGTAAAAGACTATCTTATTTTATGTGTTTTGGCAAATTTATCACCTTTTGGGATTTAAAACAAGTGTAAGTTTGTGTTACACTGTAAATATTTGTTTACTGTAACGACCATTTAAACTGACGTAAGATCTCAAACCGTGATGAATTTGCCCAAACACATAAAATAACATATTTTCGTACATGTATAATAAAGATCATGAAAACGAAAAACCAAAGATTTGGGTTGATTTTGTCGGAGTTATTCGGGTTTCTGCAATTAAGGTGTGTTATTATAGGATGCCAATCCTAAATATATATAGGGGAAGGCTCCATTGTTAACACACTGTAATTGCGGTAACCCAAATAACCCTGCAAAAAATGACCGAATCTTTGATTTTTTTTCATGGTCTTTATTATACATATTTAGGGGGGTTTATTTTTTGTGTTTTGGCTAATTCGCAAGGCAAATCGAATTTGCATAGGTGTAAATTCGATTTGCATTTCGCAACATTTAGAAAAGCGCAAAACTTTTATACCGATGCAAATTCGATTTGCCTTGAGAATTAGCCAAAACACAAAAAAGAAACCCCCTAAATATGTATAATAAAGACCATGAAAAAAAATCAAATATTCGTCCATTTTTTGTAGGGTTATTTGGGTTACCACAATTAAGCAGGGTTCTTATTTGAACAAAATTCTATATAAACATATATATATGGGGCATGGAATTTTACATAACCCACTAAATGCGCGCTAACCCAAATAACTTCGGGAAGATGAACCCGAATCTTGGATTTTTTGTTTTAAACATCATTATAACACATTTTGAACACTATGTTTTTTTATAAGTTTGGGCTAATTCTTTTGTTTTTCAATGTGTATCTATTATTTTAATATTAATATATATTATTTAATCATGCATTGTGAATTATAAATATTAAAAATAATTAATATATTTTTAAACAAAAGAAGTTAATATGCAATTAGTTATAAAGTTTTTAGTTAACTTTTTTTTTCTTATATGAACTTTTATTTAAGTTTCTTACTATCATTTGTTACAAATTATGTTCATTAAAATATATAATAATAATAATAATAATAATAATAATAATAATAATAATAATAATAATAATAATAATAATAATAATAATTGTTTTCCATGACTTATTTTTTTATATTTTAAAATTTTTAGCTTGATAGGATGATTTGAAAGTTAAAATACAATATGTATATTCAAAAAAAAAAAAATTCAAGTGTAATTCTTATTTTTTTTTTATAGACATAAGTTTTTTATTAAAAAGTATATAACATTTTTATATTAAATCCGTGTAACACACGAGATTTAACAAATTAATATAATATCTATTATACTTAGTAAATCAAAATAATTGGAGAACACATGTCATAAATCTAGAGTATCATCATACTAATTTTCCCGCTTCTGTCTTCTAATAAATACTAAACTTTAATAAATACTAATTATATAATTATATATTTTTTATACCTTTTTTAATTAAACAAGTTCTTAGTATTAAAAAAAATATATTACATAATAGTATTAAATACTAATTATATTATATATACCTTTTATAATTAAAAACGATTTCTTAATATAATAAAAAAATTTAATATTAAAAAGCACACTTTAAAAAAATTAAGTTATTATAAAATATGAAAATTTTCCAATAATTTATAAGTTATAACTTTTTTTTTATAATGTGTAAGTCATTATTATTAACCATTTACTTTTTTCTTTATCAACTTATGTAATAATAGATAACATCCTATAATTTTGTAAAAATGACGTTTTTTAAAAACCAATTTTTTAAAATGAAGTGTTTAAAACCAATCTTTAAAAAATGAAAATTTTTAAAATACAATATTATTATTTTATTTTTTATGTAATGTTTATCATATTTTAATTCAAAAAATCATTACAATTTTTAAATTTATATTATTGAATACTTATTAAGTTTATTTAACCCGTTTAATACACGGGATACTAACCTAGTAATATTATAATTAATATATATATAGGATTGGGATCAAATAATATCTCACTTTTAAAGCGATAACCCATTAACTTTGCCAAAACAAAGCCGAATCTTGAATTTTTTTTAACATCATTGTAACACAATTAGAACACTATGTTCTTTTATGAGTTTGCGAAAATTCATCACCGTTTGAGAGTTTACATCGTTGTAAGTTTTGGGCCTAAAACAGTTGCAGTGCTGTAAATCAAAAACTTACAACGATGATATCTCTTAAACGGTGATTAATTTTCGCAAATTCATAAAAGAACATAGTGTTCTAATTGTGATACAATGATGTTAAAAAAAAAATTCAAGATTCGGCTTCGTTTTGGCAAAGTCAATGGGTTATTGCTTTAAAAGTGGGTTATTATTTGAACACTTCCCTATATATACACACACACACACACACATATATATATATATATGACACGTGACTATAAACGTTATTTCTTTTTGACGTTAATGACAACCAGCAATTGAATGCTTTTTGCAGCAACTACATGTCCATCAATCACTGCGATTCATGTGCACATGGGTGCACTTAATGCTAAGAATATAACACATGCACTTAATGCTAAGAATATAGTAACACATGCACTTAATGCCTTTATATTTTTAACAACAAACCCACGGGCATTCGGTATCACCTCTTCAGCAAAGAACAAAACGTGGTGACAAGATACGTGCCAAGAAAGATGTTGAGAATATCATATGATACGAATGCAATTTTATCATTGGATGAATTGAAGGGTGTACATCACAATTTTCAGATCAAACTATTTATAGTTCACCCAAATGTATGATCGGATAAAATTTAATTCGCAATTGAAGAACAAGTATGAAATCGCATATGTCTGAATGAACAAGAGAAAAAACATCGATCAACTTCAATTTTGATATTCGTAGCATTTTGGAAACTGCCTTCAGGAGTTTTAAAGTTTTCTACTTCCCAAATTTGCCACTAAACTTATAAAACAAATTTTATATCAAAATTCGTAAAATCAATTTTTTTATTGATTATTAAACATAGCAACTTTGGTTAGAACATTTTATTTCAAACTGACATGACAGCTCGACCACAGCCATGGGCTCTGCCCCTTGGACCCCGCTATCCGGGGGCATTACCCCATTATAACCCCCATTGAATCATAAAATCTTAAACAAACGTGCACCCCACACCCAACTTTTTAATGAATTTCATGATTCACATAGATTTACAAAATTAATCCAGTTACACTAAAATTCTAATAAAATAAGCCTATAACAAGAAACACTGGCTTAATTTTGAACGCATCATGTGCCTAATAAATCAAAGTTTACATGAACGCATGTTATGTTTTTAGTGAATTTCAACTTTGATTTTATGTCTCTAACACAAAATAGATATGTATTATATTAAATATGAGATGTATTTCTATATATTTCTAAATCAAGAAATCTTTTTGAATACAATAAATATATAAAAATGCACATTTTTAAAAACTAAATTATTATAAAATATAAAATTTTCATAACCAGTTTTTAAAATGAAATTATTAAAGAAATAAATTTTGAAAAAATAGTGCTTAAAGAAATAATATACTTATTTTATTACCTAAACACTTAAATTATACGAAATTCTAATAATATTTTATATTAAAAGATCATCTTATATTATATATATTTTCATTGATTATTATTTATTATATTTCTATATTAAACCCGTATAACATGCATGATACTAACCTAGTGTACACGCGCACACACATATAGGGGTTGTATAATGTGAAAAATCGATTTAAAAAAACTCTTAAACCCTATCTTGGCAGTCCAAATCTTTGTGTTTTTTATTTCAAAACATTTGTTATACATGTACAAGACTATTTTACTTTATGTGTTTGTGCAAATTTATCACTGTTTGTGATTTAAAGCACATGTAAATTTACGTTACACCATAAATATTTATTTTCTGTTGCAAATACTTACACTGACATAAGAGCTCAAATGGTGATTAACTTGTACAAACCCATAAAATAATATAGTCTTGTACATTTATAACAAAGATCATGAAAAAAAACAAAAGATTAAGGTTGATATTATTAGTACTGCCTATCACCCCCAGATAGACAGACAGACAGTTTGAAAGGACCATCCAAACATTATCGATTTGGCAGAAGCTGGGATGACCACTTGCCATTGGTGGAGTTTTCGTATAATAACAGCTACCACTCTAGTATCGGAATGCCCCCATATGAGGTGTTGTACAGAAGACGATGTAAAACCCCGGTATGTTGGGGTGAAGTTGGGTAGAAGGAAATGGGAAACAAGGCTATCGTGATCGATATGGCAGAAAAACTAAGGGTGATAAAAGCACGAATGAAGGCAGCACAACATCGCTAAAAAACCTATGCTGACAACATGATCGAGTTCATTGTTGGCGATCTAGTGTTGTTAAAGGTATCACCATGGAAGGGATCATTCGATTCCGAAAGAGAGGAAAACTGAGTCCGAGGCACATCAGACCGTTCCGAATAGAAGCACGGGTAGGAAAAGTCGTGTACCGACTAGAGCTACCAGAGGAACTCAATGGAATCCACCCTACTTTTCACATGTCACACCTTAGGAAGTGTCTGGCAGACGAGCAAACACATGTTCCTTTGGATGACATCGAGGTGAATATGAAGGAAAACAACTACTGTATAAAATGGTTCGTCAAGTCAAGGTTCAGTGGAAGCATCGTAAAGGTTCATACGCTACATGGGAAGCAGAAGAGGAAAAGAAGAGGTTGTAAACCCATTTGTTCGATAGGTAACGAGGCAGGTTTCAGGACGTAACCTATTTTAAGGAGGGGAAACTTGTAACACCCCAACATTTTTTTATACAAGTTATTTGAATTTACGAACGCGTAACGACTATTTAACTTGTAGGAAGAGTGATAAAAAGAATAAGCTAAGTAGAGTTCACAAAATGGGTACTTGAACCCACTTCGTGAACCTCGAGTTCACTAGTACACGAAATTCAGTTCGTAAACTCCCATTTTCATGAACTGAATTCGTGAACCTTGCCTATATATATGAGTACCTTGGGAAACGTGCTAACCTTTGGTTGGAAGGAGGAAAGACGCGAGCAGCTACCAAAAGGATCACCTAACATCAAGTAAGTGTTCTATGCGAGAAAGTTAGGATTTTTATTCAAAAGTGAATTTATGCATAAAGCTCACACCTTTATGCATAAAGTTCGTTACTTTTTAGTCCCAATGCATTGGTAAGGCCATAGTGAACCTATAACTAGCTCCCTAAGTCTAGGATAGGTTTCTGTGAAGTTTTATGCAGAAAAGATGAGTACTCAAAATTTTACATGAAATAGGGGTGTCCTAACTCGGTTCGTAAACCTCAGTTCGAGAACATCAGTTCGAGAACATCAGTTCGAGAACATCAGTTCGAGAACATCACTTCGTGAACCCTGGATTCGTGAACTCTTAGGTTCAAGTACTTTGAGTATTTCGTGAACCCTATGATTTTGTGACAATTACGTTTGATGAATACGTCAGCATTGACGGAAAGCACACATATCGTCGTGCTTACAATTCACGTTGATTTAACGATTGTGATTATTACAGGTTGAAAGTATGCGAGAAATGGTGAACGTGGGAGAAAATCGTGTGCGAAACGGAGTTCCGGATTCTCCAAAATCGCAAAACGAAAAAAATTACAAAAATATCAAAATCAGGGATGCTTTGCGGTAGGCCTAGCCCCAGCTTGCCAAGCTAGGCGATATGTGAGGAACCAAGAAAAGATCTGGATTCTGTGATTCGCGCGCTACGCCTGGAACCAGGTGGCCACGCTAGGCGCTACGCGCATATGTAAAATACCTGAAACCTCTGTGATTCTTCGCGGTACGCCTAGCCACAAATCGCCTTGCTAGGTGGCACGCGAGGGATGATGCGGCTTGAAAAGTTGATCTACTTCATCAAATTTCATGCAACAATATTCATTTCTTCATTTCTCGAACTCCAGCTCCATAACTCCTTACCAGACATCTTTTACACCATCAAAACTCAGATTTGAAGATATCTAAACCTACGGATTGCACCAGAGAACGTTTCTACAACCACTAATCGTTGTTTTGCAACCAGAAATCCGTTAGATCGGGTAACGATTTATTTTAACCTACCAGCTTGATAATGGTTGATTAGATCTTGTTTTTGAACGTAATGCTATAGTTAGGGTTGTTGATTATTGCCTAGATGATGGCTAGGAATGATTATAAACGAAGAACTTGATGTGTTAACGGGTAAATCCTTGTTTTGATCCGTTGTAATGCCCGGTTTTCATGAAACTATAACCATTATTATAATGGTTTAAACCATTTGATTGTGACAATGTATGTGATTAGTTTGATTAATATTTGAAATGTAAGGTTAAATCCAAGTGTTTCAAACTAATCACAATCATTAAGATAATCATTGAAATAACTATTTGATGTTTATGATAACAGTCTGATTAGTACGTTAAACATGATTATTAAACCTATTCCAATGTCACATTATGATGTTTCATGACATTTGGGTAATCAATAACAAGGATTGATCATTCCTAAGCCATAAATTCATCTAGAAACTATTCCAGTACTATAATCAACAATAATACCTATCTGGTTAATCTGAGATTATTATGATTAATCAAACATTTCATCAAGCTTGTATTAGGAACCTGAATCATTTTAGGTTTCTACACTGTCATACATTGTATGATATGACATTAAATTAATTAATTAAAAACCTAATATCGGTTTGATGACTTTCACTGCAATGTCTTTGACATTGGATGTTTAGAAAGATCTAATCCGTAAGTTAAAACATAAATAACTTATTAAACATAAACTAATGTAGAATTAGCTACTAATAACATTCTGCCTGTGATTTCACTACCCTCTAGACTCCAGGTGAGTTTCGTACAATCCTTTTTCTTTTTAATGTTTTATAAACACCGGGGTATTACTGCGGAACTTTTCTTGATCATATGATATGTATCACTGTTATCTGTGTGATTCATTACATGTGATTTGTTGAGAACTTGTGGATTTCATGGGATTTTTCCTATAAAACAGAACTCTATCACATAACTTAAAAGTCCTCATTTCTTGAACTGTATCTAGTGAACCCATGTGGGGCCGAACAGGAAAAATGATAGTACTATCGGCTGACAACCCATTTGCTAGGAGTTTGCAACTCCGCTTGCTGTAAATGTTTGTTAGCTGTTTTTGGAACTTCTTAATGTTGTGATAGACATTAAGATAATGAGGCATTAAGATGTTACCGATGGGTAGTATCTTATAAAATACAACAGAATAGTCCGAAAGGAACTAGATATGGGTCCCATGGTTATCTTGAACTGTATATATTGAGAACTTGCATATCATATCATATGGTTACGAATTCACCAGCTTTGTGCTGATTTTTTTAAACTTAAAACTTTTGCAGGGAGACAGTGACCATCGGTGAGACTGCACTTTTAGAACACTTGTAATTAAATAAATCAGATTGTGTAATAAACTCATTGTATAAACTGTAAGTTTGGTTGTGATTACGAAACCCTTGTACTATGTTATCTTTGAGTTAATCTCTGTGTTGTGATACCTGATCAAGTAAATCACACCTCATCTCTAAGAAATCACCACTATGCTTTTGCTTCCGCAACCATTTCAGTGACATCATTAACAGGTGACGAAAGGTGGGGGTGTGACAGGGTGGTATCAGAGACACATGTTATAGAATTTAGGTGGACTTAGAGACCTAGACTATAACCATAGGCTCGTATAGTGACTTAGAGAGCATCGAACGTAACAAATGAATATAACTTGTTTTGAATTAAGCTAGAATAATCAGGTGGTACGAGTTCCTGTTATAAGTGGCAAGCATAATTGAAATTCGCAAAACGTGTGCGTTATAGTGAATTTCAATACAAGGAGAAAAATAATAACTATAAGGACGAGTAGTTGCTTTAAGATAGGAAGAGATATCATGTTATGGTTGTGTTAAATATTATTATTCAATATTCATTTCATGCTACTGAATTTCTTACTTACCCTACTCTCTATCTGGGAATTTTATTTGTACAACGATGGCTAATCCACCAGACTGTTATATCTATCAGAGGTTTCCATATGTCATACTTGATGTCACGCCCAGTTCGAGTTTGAGTTCCGATTCTGATCCATCTGGTAGAACTTGATGTGTTAACAGGTAAATCCTTGTTTTGATCCGTTGTAATGCTCGGTTCTCATGAAACAATAACCATGATTATAATGGTTTAAACCATTTGATTGTGACAATGTATGTGATTAGTTTGATTAATCTTTGAAATGCAAGGTTAAATCCAAGTGTTTCAAACTAATCACAATCATTAAGATAATCATTGGAATAACTATCTGATGTTCATGATAACAGTCAGATTAGTACGTTAAACATCATTATTAAACCTATTCCAATGTCACATTATGATGTTTCATGGCATTTGGGTAATCAATAACAAGGATTGATCATTCCAAAGCCATAAATTCATCTAGAAACTATTTCAGTACTAAAATCAACAACAGTACCTATCTGGTTAATCTGAGATTATTCTGATTAATTAAACGTGTCGTCAACCTTGTATTAGGAACCTGAATCAGTATAGGTTTCTACATTGTCATACATTGTATGTTTTGACATTAAATTAATTAATTAAAAACCTAATATTGGTTTGATGACTTTCACTGCAATGTCTTTGATGTTGGACGTTCAGAAAGATCTAATCAGTAAGTTAAAACATAAATAACTTATTAAACATAAACTAATGCAGAATTAGCTACTAATAACATTCTGTGTGTGATTTCACTACCCTCGAGACTTCAGGTGAGTTTCGTACAACCCCTTTTCTTTTTAATGTTTTATAAAGACCGGGGTATTACTGTGGAACTTTTCTTGATCATATGATATGTATCACTGTTATCTGTGTGATTATATGTGATTTGTTGAGAACTTGTGGATTTCATGGGATTTCGCCTGTAGAACAGAACTCTATCACAGAACTTAAATGTCCTCATTTCTTGAACTGTATCTAGTGAACCCATGTGGGGCCGAAAAGGAAACAATGATAGTACTACGGCTGACAACCCATATGCTAGGACTTTGCAACTCGATTTTGCTGTGAGTGTTTGTTACCTATTTTTAGAACTTCTTAATGTTGTGATAGACATAATGACAATGAGGCATTAAGATGTTACCGACGGTGAGACTGCACTTTTAGAACACTTGTAATTAAATAAATCAGATTGTGTAATAAACCCAGTGTATAAATTGTAAGTTTGGTTGTGATTACGAAACCCTTGTACTATGTTATATTTGAGTTAATCTCTGTGTTGTGATACCGGATCAAGTAAATCACTACTCATCTCTGTGACATCACTACTGTGCT
Source organism: Mikania micrantha (assembly GCA_009363875.1). Classification (NCBI taxonomy): domain Eukaryota; kingdom Viridiplantae; phylum Streptophyta; class Magnoliopsida; order Asterales; family Asteraceae; genus Mikania; species Mikania micrantha. The sequence goes on along the minus strand of CM018686.1, from coordinate 37,570,067 downwards.
TCCGCAACCATTTCAGTGGCATCATCAACAGGTGACGAGAGGTGGGGGTGTGACAGATTTCGTGTATGTGAGGTATCGAATACTTAGCCACTTCGAGAACATGATGGTTTTCGAATACCGAGAACTAGTTAAGTAAGCTATGAAGACTTAGAATAAATTCTAAGCCTAGGAATGGAATGTAATGAGACAATGTAATGATATAGGTTCTTGAGTCTTAGTTAAGGGAGTTCGGCTAAGAAGATAAGGAATTACATTGCTTTGAGGTTAGTTCTAGATGCCCTATTTCAACACTTTACGTGTACTTATATTTTGAGCTCACATACGTGTTGTTAGCATGTTTATGATGCTATGATGTTTTGTGTCTATGCTAAGATGACGAATGCCTGATGATATGTATGATAATGCATGAGAATATGCTAAGTATGACGTGTAACACCCCAACCAATGGCGAAAACATCGGGGAGTCATGAAGTGTATATTGTTCATAGCACAAGGTATATAGTTGTAAATAAATCAAACTTCTATTCCTCATTAATTTCAGCATTCAATACATAGTTTCAAAATTCAAATCCTAACTATTACATCAATGGAATTCAAAACCCTAAACATAAATAATTTCAAATCCAAGCTCAAGAATATGGCTAATTGGCATTCCCACCTGAAACATGTTTAAAATCAAGTGTCAACTACAAAGAGTTGGTGAGTTTCATAGGTTTGAACACACACACAAAAATAGTTTGATAAAAGATAAGTTGTCACATGTGATAATAAGCCAATATGAACTAAAACATGTAATTAAACCATACGCAGATCAAATAATGTTAACAAATGATGTTTGACCAAGTTGGCATTCCTAACAATGCTGAAGTAGTAAACAATCATTGCGGAGTACCGAAGTCAACTCAACCAACAGTGGGATGGTGGGTCCAATAGATCTATCATTGTTACTAAATAGTTAAGTTGTGATCAATGCAAGCTCAAGATAAGTTCACGCTACAGTTTAGGTCACAAAGCTAAGTTCACATGTACATAACATAAAGACAAGTTCAAAGTTACATGTTTCACCCTAAAAGTTTAAAACAAGTTAAAAGAGGGGCTATAAAGACTCACCTGATAAGTTTGATAGTTCTGAAATAGATAATCAAATAGTAGCTCAAGTTGACACAACAAGTTCAATATCAACCTATAGAGTTCATCATGCATAAATGTATGTTCTTATGTAGCTATGACTTCTATGTAACATCACAATCTAGTTGCGTCATAGAGTTTGGTTTTTTTTTGAAACGTTGTTAAATGTTTATCAATTGTTTTAGTTTAAAGTAATTTGGTTTTATTGTAAAAGTTTAAATGTAAATAAAATTTACCAAGTTGAAATATTGAAAATGTAAACGATTTAAATATTTGTAGTTAAGATAGAAATAGTTTTTAATATGTATAATTTAAACATCTACCATTAAAAATTTATTTGGAATAATAATTTGTAAATAAGTTTAATAATATCGTATTTAAAATAAAACAAATATTTAAATGTTTGTAAGTTATATAAGTTGAACAAAAGTTTAAAGATGTTTTTATTTAGATATAAAACATTTATACAAATGTAAAATTGTAAACCAAAGTATGATTTTTATAATGATTTATTTCTAACAAACTATGATAAATGATATCATAAGTTGTCAACAACAACAACAACAATCATCAGGTGTTTTAAATTTTTATAAGAAATGAAATGTTCATGTAAAAGATTAAAACATTAACATTCTATATATGTTTTTGTTGTTATTATTATTAAAATGTTATATATATATATATATATATATATATATATTTATATATATATATATATATTTCCAGAAAATTATTATTCTTAATCAATCTTATAGATTTTAATTTATAAAAATATTCTGTGAAAACAAAAATTAAAAAGGATTTTTAAAATAAAAGTTTTATTAAAAATAAGAAAAAGATGGTCCAAACCGGCTCCAGCCGGATTCGAACGCGTGACCTTTACTCTATAGCCAAGGGTGTTAACCGGTTAAACTAGGCATTCAGCCGCAATTTAAGTTCCTTTCGAAATGCTTTTAACATTCATAAAATCCCTTCCCCCAAATTGGTTCTTGATAAAAACCGAACCCTAATCCCATTCTCGACCAGATTTTTTTGATTTTGAACTCGATGATAGAATTAAACACGGGGCTTTGATTCCCCACTGAAAACCGAGTATAATGGTGTACGAATCACTCACCTTTGCTTGCGTTTGGATGGATTTCGAATAGCCTTTCAGTAGCGACGAGAGCCAAGAAGAATGGGACTTTAATTTGTGATTATGTCGAGTTGTGAATTCGTTTTAGGTGCACAGAAAGTTTCGTGATGTTCTGATGATTGTTTTTGTTAGGTTGATTCGATATTTATACACTATTTCTATGGGTTTGATTAACGATGTTTTCGGTTTACATTTTTGGTAATGGTTCTCGTTTAATACCGCATTTATCCACCTAATTGATGATTGAGAATGAATGAGGCCTTCGTATACATGCCAAAAATGGATTTGATTTGATGTCACGTAGCTGGAATCGATCGGAAAAGAAACGGGTCGAACGAAAGGGTTAACGGATCGGGCAGGAGATCCATTGGTGAAAGAGAAGAGAACTTTGGGGTTTTGACAATTTTAGTCCCCCTTTTTTTCCTTTTAATTGCAGTTTTTAAAATTTCCAGTTTATGCCCACTACTTCATTAAAAACCTAGTTTTTCATTAGTAAAAGTTTTTAAATAATAATAATAATAATAAATAAATAAATAAATAAATAAAAATAAAAATAATAAGATCAAAGTATTTATAAATTTATAAATGTTTTATTTTTTTTAATAGTTTTGTGTCTTTTGTTATAAGTTTATATTTAAAATTTATTTATTTGTTTAATTTTTTTATTTACAAATATATTCTAAGTCTTATAAAACTTATTATAAATTTATAAAGGAACTTTATAAATGTGTGTGTATATATATATATATTTTATTTCTTTAACTTGTGAAATTTTAATAATTACATACATATTTAACCATCCCCATATATATGTGTGTATATATATGTACAAAATCATAGGTGAAAAATTTCCAATCATGTCATAAATTATAAGTATAACAGTTTCTTGCAAATTACGGTGATCTTAAAGTCTCCCCTACGTTTAGAAATTTCGTTCCGAAATTAAGAAGCTACTGTAGAGAATTGTTGTGGGTACTTTTCTTTCGTTTGGTCTTTGCGTTCCCAAGTGGACTTGTGAACATGCTTCTCAATGATGTTCATCGAGGCAACAATGCGATCTTCGTCGGGCGGTACTTGTAGATTCTTGTTAGCCTGGCACTTCTTTAAGTTAAATACGCGAAAAGGTGGATAGACGTTACTAGGTTCAAAATGAAGGTTCAAGGATTTGGATTAAATAGAGTGACAAACAACTCGTGAATAAATTCTCAAAAAAAATGAGTCGTGAAAACGAGCATCATGATCAGACATGATGCTAAATGAGCACCAATAAAGGACTCGCAGATCCTTATATATTTTGTATGTACAAGGGTGAATAGAATAATGAGATTTGAGAGATTCATTCATGAACGTGTGTCAAAGATTATTACGATTTCAGAAGATAAAGCAAACAATCAAACTTGGTTGCTATTCAGAGTTCATCACCAGAAGACTTTTCATCATACAAATTGACTTGGATCAAAGAAATTTGTGGAACTACGAATATGTTGTTATGCATATTGATTTAGGTTCACTTGTTATGAAGTTAGATACAGCTCTTACGGTTGACTACATCCTCTACAACATTCGATTCTCGCAATCGAAATCGTTAAGTAATTTGCCCCAACGTTTTTATTTCATGTTAAGGATTTGTTAAAGATATTTGTGATCATGAATATCACAATTTATGACATTAAGACAATGTCTTCAATTCTTTAAGGCAAAGATGACAACATGAAGTTCAAGATCGCATCTTGTGGAGCATGTTTTGATTCTTATTATGAAGTTTATTTGTTTGTGATCAATAGAAAGGGGGTCAAATAATTTTATCGAAGATAACGTATTATGATATTATTAGTTTTATCGTTACATATTTGTAAATATTTGTATTTTATGTGTGAAGTCAAATCATTTGAAACGTTAACCTCATATGTTGATGTTAGATGTGGGGTTTGAAATTTGAAAATTCCTAACCGAAGATAGATAAACAATGTATTTGTTTTTCGAGTTTTTCATTTCGATAATTTAATTGTCTCGGTATAATGAATACTAAGACCTTTGATTGAATTAGTATATAGAAATATACACCAAGTCTTAGTATGCAAGAATCAATTGATTCAACTTATAGCTCTAACTAAGATTTGTTCTCTTGATGATAACACTAAAATCTACAATCCTAACATTGATCAAGCTTTCGATTCTACTCCCATAGTACTGTTGGTGCTTATACATAGGGTATACCGCAGCCAACCCACCACACCACCAATACCTTGAAAGTATACCAATCGCTTACCAATACCACACATTCATAAAATTTTTTGCTTTGTTTGATGTTCACACGTAGTTGACCATACATGTATAGTTCATGTGTTTCAACCATATAGTTTTGACTAATATTAGCTTCCTTGATGTTAACACTCGAATCTATGAATATTAACATTGGTCAAGCTTTCGATTCCACTCCCATCGTATTGTTGGTGCTTATATATAGGGTATGCCGCAGCCAACCCACCACATCACCAATACTTTGAAAGCATACCAATCGCATACCAATACAACACAGCATAAAAATGTTTCCCCTTTGATGTTTACATGTAGTTGTCCATATAGGTATAGTTCATAGTTTTCAACCAAAATTGGAGTTTAAGTAAATCATTCATCAATTGTGTCCATTGTCTCGCATTCGTAGGATCTACATGTATTGAAAATTGACGTTCTGTGTGCACCTGTAACGGAAATTTGCCTTGCATGTTTACCCTACTTGCTGGTTATGGGACACAATTGAGTGGATACAAAATCCATTAATGAAATGTGATCCTCAAAGTTCACAATACAATCATGTATAATATGGTTACTATCGATAGATTTACTGTAAACCACTACTACATTAAATGGTCTATCTACTTTGTATTCTACCAAGTAAAAGCTCAAAGTAATAAACTACAAAATTTTATTAGCACTGAAATCAAGTAACACAAAGTCATAACAATCATTGATCAGGAATACGTCATTCAAACGTCCTGATTAGTTTGAGCATCTTGGGCAATTAGTTGAAGAGTTCGGGCATGAGCTACCCTTTGGTTATTTCCCGCAATCTTTGGGCATTGGTTTCTAAAGTGATTAGGGTCACCGCACTTATAGATTTTAATTTATAAAAATATTATGTGAAAACAAAAATCAAAAAGGATTTTTAAAATAAAATTTTTGTTAAAAATAAGAAAAAGATGGTCCAAACCGGCTCCAGCCGGATTCGAACTCGTGACCTTTACTCTATAGCCAAGGTTGTTAACAGGTTAAACTAGGCACTCTGCCGCGATTTAAGTTTCATTCGAAATGGTTTTAACATTCATAAAATCCCTTCCCCCAAATCGGTTCTTGATAAAAACCGAACCCTAATCCCATTCTCGACCAGATTTATTTGATTTTGAACTCGATGATAGAATTAAACCTGGGGCTCTAATTCCCCACTGAAAACCGAGTAAAATGGTGTACGAATCACTCACCTTTGCCTGCCTTTGGATGGATTTCGAATAGCCATTCAGTAGAGACGAGAGCTATGAAGAATGGGACTTTAATTCGTGATTATGTCGAGTTGTGAATTCGTTTTAGATGCACAGAAAGTTTCTTGATAATCTGATGATTGTTTTGGTTAGGTTGATTTGATATTTATACACGATTTCTATGGGTTTCGTTAACGCGGTTTTTGGTTTTCATTTTTGGTAATGGTTCTCGTTTAATACCGCATTAATCCACCTAATTGATGATTGAGAATGATTGAAGTGTTCGTATACATGCCAAAAATGGATTTGATTTGCTCTCCCTTAGGTGGAATCGATCGGAAACGAAACGGGTCGATTGAAAGGGTTAACGGATCGGGCAGGATATCCATGGGTGAAAGAGAAGAGAACTTTGGGGTTTTGACAATTTTAGTCCCCCCTTGTTTTCCTTTTAATTGTAGTTTTTAAAATTGACAGTTTATACCCCTACTTTATTGAAAACCTTGTTTTTCATTAGTAAAAGTTTTTAAAAAAGAATAATAATAAATAAATAAATAAAAATAAAGATAATAAGATCAAAGTATTTATAAATTCATAAGTGTTTTATATTTTTTAATAGTTTTGTGTCTTTTGTTAAACTTATTATAAATTTATATATATATACTTCTTTAACTTGTGAAATTTTAAATAATTATTTTAACCATCCCCATATATATATATATATATATATATATATATATATATATATATGTATATAAATAAAGGTTAAGGATCCGTTGTTAACCCTCTTTATTGCGGAAACCCGAATAACACCGACAAGATCAACTCAAATATTTGGTTTTTCATTTTTATGATCTTTATTATACATGTACAAGACTATCTTATTTTATGTGTTTTGGCAAATTCAACACCTTTTGGGATTTAAAACAAGTGTAATTTGTGTTACAGTGTAAATATTTGTTTACTATAACGACCATTTACGCTCACGTAAGATCTCAAACGGTGATGAATTTTCCCAAACACATAAAATAACATATTCTCGTACATGTATAATAAAGATCATGAAAACGAAAAACCAAAGGTTTGGGTTGATCTTGTCGGAGTTATTCGGTGTTCGCAATTAAGGTGGGTTATTATAGGATTGGCATCCTATAAATAAATACATATATGTATGGTCCCATTGTTAACCCTCCCTTATAGCGTTAACCCGTTAACCCTGGCGTTTTTTGCCCGAATCTTTGTTTTTTTTCATGGTTTTTATTATACATAAATATGGGGGTTTCTTTTTTCTGTTTTTGCTAATTCATCACCATTTAGAAATTAAAGCAAAGTGTAAGTAAGTGTAAGTTTATTACACTTACTTACATCAGATAATGTAACTTAAACTTACAATTGATTTAATTTCTAAACGGTGATGAATTAGCAAAAACACAAAAAAGAAATCCCTTATTTATGTATAATAAAAACCATGAAAAAAACAAAGATTTGGGCAAAAAAGGCCAGTGTTAACGGGTTAACGCTATAAGGGAGGGTTAACATTTGAACCTCCCCCTATATATATATATAGGATTTGCATCCTATAATAACTCACCCTTATTGACATAACCCTAATTAACCCACCAAGATCAACCCAAATCTTTTGTTTTTTTTCAAAATCTTCGTTTTGCATGTACAAGAGTATGTTCTTTTATGTGTTTGTGCTAATTCTTTTTCGTTTGAGATCCTATATCACTATAAGTTATCTTACAACACTGTAAATGATAGAACACTGTGAGATTAACACTCTTGTTACATCATTGTAAATAAATAAATGATACAACGTAACTTACATTTAAGTTACAAAAATGTACACCAAAATTCGTTACAACTCATTACAAATAACGTGTTATGTTTATACTTGTTACATTGATTTAAATACGAACTGTAATCCCTAGGGTTTTTAGTTATGAATTTGCAGGACCTTAGGAACATGTCGGTTCCACGCGTAATCTGCTCGGTGAGCCTCCGAATAGTGTGGAATCCTCTTCGGAGGTTATCCAATCAAAACTGATGCACCTCGTGATCAACCAACGACCTAGAATCAACGTTTGGTGAAGTAACGATCCATCACGGGCTAAATCTCGAAGTTGGTGGCAAAGGAGTTGCACTGAAACCTAGGAGGATTCTCTGAATGATCAGAACTCTGTCAAACATTCTCTTTGCAGAGTATATATAGTCTGAGGTCATTTGTACGAATGAATCATAAGAATGACCCATCTGGACGAATGACCTTAAAAGAATAAGCTTCTCATGCATTATTCGCTAGGCGTTATTCGTACGAATGGATTCATACTCATGAGTCATTCGTGTGAATGGTCACTAATTAACTAACGTTAAACTTAAACATTGTAAACACATCAAATAGACAATCAACAATGTTTTCATTGATAAAATATGCTTAATACAGTCATAAAAGGCTATTACCCTGAACCAGGGACAATCGATGCATCTACATACTCCGCCTTGGACCTAATTCGAAACTTTCACAGCTTCGGTCCTCAAAAACTTTTTTGATAAATCCTTCCAGTCAGATCCGGCACAAATATCAAAAGCAAAACATAACTGGATGACCCTCATAAACTGTAGTGCCTATTCCATGTGTTTAGGATCAAAGAAAATTTGACATTTGTATAAAGCCTTGACATCTTCACTTGAAAGATTTGTCAGCCACATGGGATCAAAAACACGTATCGTGTCCCACTTATCCTCTTTGCATATGAAAACCAGCCTAAACTCTTCTACCATCGTAATACTACTATCAGAAGCTACCTGAAAAGTCTTGAGGTATCTTCCACAAGGGAATCTTCTTCATTACTTTTGGGGGCAACCACTTCAGGATAACCTTATGTTTTCGTGACTGAGGAACAATCTCTAGTGGATAGTAATATTCTGGTTGCTGTGGCTTGAAATTCACCCATTTCCTTTGATACTCAAACTTGATTTGCCTTGCAAACCAAGAAGATAACCCCGAATCCTCACTATAGAGCATTCTCAATTATGTCAATTGATATACTTCAAATCCTAGCATTGTCTTTTAATCATGTGGGAACTTGAAGTATTGTATTCCCTTTTCCTGTTTCACTGTGTAACAATGAAGATCATTGAAGTATGCCCAACTCAAAATGCAACCTCCAGACACATATTCTTTGGTTTAGTAGACTTTCGTGTATTGAGTTGGCAAAGAGGGAGTGCTGTCTTTCTTCAAAATTTCCCAGTATGCTGCCCATTCTTCTTTTCTTTGTTTGATGTCATCCGCAGAAGATTCACTACTGCTGACTTTCTCATCAATCTTCTGATTTAGCTCTTCCTCAGAATGTAGACCAAAATGGTCGGAAAATGTACGAAGCTCCTCTTCTACAGATGTATACTTTGTAGTATTCTCTTCATCTAAGTCTTATAGGATGACTTCATCAACATTATCAAAATTCTCAGTAGTGGGGAGATCGGAAGCAGGTATAGCTTTGTCATCCACATTAATGTCAACGGAATTGAGCCTGAAGAGAGTGTCTTTCTACTCCTTAGAGAGACAATGGATTATCTCACCTTCCTCCTTGTCGTAGCTAACTGAGTGCTGAATAATGCCTTGAGCGTCTAAGATCATCGTCTAGGCTTCATCCAAACGACGTCTCAAAGGCATAGCCTCTACTTCCTCAGTGGCTTTGCCTTCATTAGATTGCTTGGAAGATGACTCTAGGGCTTTGTCTTGTTTATTTTTCCTTCTAAGTTCATCGTTGTTGGATTGCTCTGCAGTATTAGTAGCAACTGCAGCAGCATCACCAGCTCCATCATCATCACCTCCATCGGAATTATCCGAATCATCATAGTTTACTTGATCTTCCTCATCAAAATCATCTTCATCTTCGTCGTCAGCATTTTCTGAATCATCAGAAGTATGTTTGGATCCCTCAATCCTTGGAGTTGAATCCTTGAGACCTTCATTTGCCTCAGATAAACGTTGATTCTCAAACTCCTGGTTGAAAATCCGGTCTTCGTGACCTTGGACTGTGAGGGCGAGCTGATTGTGCTCATCAACAGATTTGAGAAATCTTTTCTCCAGGTCGGCATTTTGTGCCATCAGATCCGCCTTTTGATCTGCCAATTGCAACAACAAAGCTCCTAATTGCTGACTCTTTGAGTTATCTGTGGCTTCATCCTGTTTGTGATTCCTGTCCATCAATCTAAGCACCAAACTGCTCAATGTGCTGAGTTATTCTGCAATTGAAACAACTAGCTTGAAGGCTTCAGTGCGTGCGATGGAAGGACTGGCAGAGGAAACTGTGAATACAACAGCTGGTATAGATGTGGCATCAGACACTGAAGCAGCAGGACGTGTCAAAAAGATCCCAGACCTAGACAGTGAAGAAATCGAAACTGTAGCAGCTAATGTAGCAATGGTTGCTGCAAAAGATGTCGATTCTGTCATACTCTTAAGGACAATCCTCGTCCTCTTCTTCTTTGCAGCTAGGGGGATGTCGGCGCTGGAACATCAACAAAAGTAGCAAGTGGAGCTATGGAAAACTCTGGTAAAAGTCAGGGTCCCCAACTTCCTCACTTCTTCATGTTGGTTCCCTCGGCCTTTTCTTAGTCTTCACTATTCTTGATCCCACAAATGTAGTCACAAACTCACCATCTGTCTTTTCGGAGTCGGACTCAACCTCTGAATGAACAATAAAAACATCAACATCAACACTCACATTTTCATCATTTGGATGCTCCTCCTCTGCAGCAGTAGAAGAAATAGATACACTGATCTCAACAGAGGTAGATACAGTGGTAGTAGTAGTAGCGGGAGCGCCCATTTCATGATTACCATCACCATAAACATCATCATCATCATTATCATCGTCATCATCTTCATCATCAGCAGGAACGATGATGTCCTCTTCATCTGATCCAAAGTCCTCATGCCTCCACCTCCTCCGTAAAGGTGCAACATAATCGGGATGCAGGAGGTGCCTGAACAAACGATGAGATGAGGCTTTGTATCCTTTCCTCTTTATGATAACACAAGATTGAGTATAACGTCAGACATGCGCTCTAATAATATAATGTCTGCATTGATCTTTGGGAGACCAGGCAGTTGTGTATCAAAGATCATCTAGAGAAACCTCAGATACGTGAGTTACTTTTTGTCTCCCTTTAGGCTGACATTCTCCTTCATGTGAGAAAAGAACATCTCTAAGAAGTTGAAGGGAATGTTCAGCACTAATGCAACAAAGGCCGACTGAAGCGTCAGCTCATCAAATCCGCCACGCCTTGAGCCTAAACAGTGCAATAGAACATGGCAAAGATACTTGAAAGGCGAGCCGAGGTTGGCCTTATTAAGAACTCCAATAGACAAATCACCATCATAGTTGCATCTTATGAAGCACCCTCATACAAGATGCTTGTCTAGAATAACATGATGATCAGGCATTTCCTGAAATCCACACAATCTCCTTATGTCCTCAAATGAAACAACTACTTCTCTGCCTCCCACAGTTCCTCTAATGACTGATGGCTCAATAGTGTAATCAATATCTGCAGTGAACCAAAATGATTGCTGATGTGATGAGTAAGGAACATGAATCGTGCATATGGCAACGAATATCCTAGATCGTATGAGAAAAGCAATGATTTCTGCGAACTGTGCAACATTTTTTGTGGTAGCATCAAGATGAGCACAAATGTTGCTCTTTGAAAATGCATTAAGATTCTCCAATCTGTAATCAAGAGTAAATAAACATGTCAAATCAGTTTAACAAAAATGATAATATATTGAAAATTTGTAACAAGTGTATTCCATTCGTACGAATGAGTCATAAGAATGAGTTCATTTATGCGAATGGATCCCTAGATGAATGAACTTGAGATACAAATGAACTATTGACACGAATGAGTCTCACGAATGGAGTCATTCGCATGACTGAGCTCATTCAGTATGATAAGAGACACGAATGACATCGTTCGTTTGACATGACAAACTACTGAGCCTTATCCGTGCGACCGAAAGCTCCTTAAACCCTATTTCTCAAAATTCAAGAATTAGCCTTCAAAATCAATGACATTCTATTCGGAGATGGCTTATTAGCATCTTTGAACAGATTTTGGTTTGAAAAAATGTCATTTGAGTGGTCCATTTGTTCAAAACAAGTCCGAACCCTTAAACACTATAACTTCGATAGATTTTCAAGCTAAATCCGTTCTAAAGTCAACAAAAATGGTACCTGAAACAATAGTGAATAAGAACACAATCAGAGTGGATCAAAATGAACACGAAATCCGATGGTAATGATTGAAAAATGATCATGGACGAATGTGGCAAACACATAGTTGGGCGAATAATAAATGAGGACGAATGGGATGGTCGAACGAATGAGGCACCTTAAATACACTTCTCATTCATGTTTCAGACAATAGCACCAAAGGACCATTCGCCTGGCAATTCCATTCACCCAAATGAGGCATACGAGTGACTCATTCGTACAAATGAGATTTGCCATTAAGAAATTTTGATGAAATTGTTAAGTAGGCACTCAAGCACAACAAATATTTTGATTTTGACTTTTTGACCATGTTGTGATGAAAATTATTTAATTTGTATGGATTGATGCAGATTCAAGACAACATTGTACAATCGATTTAACATATGATCATCTAAAAAAACTTTAATCTAAATTTTTTTTGTATTTTTCTGAATAATGAAACTGTACAAACAAAAAACATAAGAACAAATGTTATTTTGAGAAATAATCCACAGTAGTGATAATTACTAAGACATATCCATCTTCCAACTTTGATTGTTAAACTGTTTTCAATATGAGTTTATGATGTGATTATTGATATATTAGTCCACACTAAGCTTGTCTTTTCTTTATCTATAATACAATTGTGATCAAACATATCTTGACTGAGTTATCCATTCTAGTCAACTTGATAAGATCAAAATCAGTTGACAATTCATTTCAGCATAACTTAACACCTAAAATCATAAAATTTATAAGGTTCTAACTTATAATATTTTTGTATTTTTCTATTGATAACTAACTCAGAATCAACACAGTCTCATGGATGGCTTCAGCTAGGTCTTTACAAAGCAATATGGCACGTGTAAGAACTGTATTGACTGATATTTGCTGTATCCAAATGGATGGCTTCAAATATGCTAAAACCAGTAATGTGGCACATGTATGGAATCAAACTTATTATATTTAATATATTTGTAACTCATCCTATCTGAATTGACGGCATCAACTAGGCTTAAACCCATTAATATGGAATGCGTACAGAGTTGGAATTACGTTGATTTATAACAGTTTTATTTGAATCCGTCCTTCTTATCCCGAAGGGACGTCTTCAGCTTGGCTGTAACCCAGCATATGACACATGTACGAACTCGAAATCAGGTATTCTTGGAAACCTCATAAGACTTTATAATAACTGGTGTATGCTTGATTTGAATCATTAACTAATTAGCCCTACTGCTAGTTTTGTAGACGAATTCCCTCAAATCAAACATTTTGACCAATCACTTTGTATATAAATATCAGAAAAGAAACCTATCAATACATCACATCATATTACTCATATGTTTTCAGTTTATGCAATTTACATTTCGCCTAGAGAATTATCAATTGATTTGCTAGATAGATTTCTCATTTTCATAATTTTTTTAATGTTTTTGGTTTTTTCATAAGAGACTTTTTCACCTCCTAAAAAATCCTAAACAGAAAATCTTTTTGGATTTTTGGATTTTGTAAATAAAAGTAAACGAATATATTTACAAAAATAAGAAAATGATCATTTGTTAGACTCAGTGTGAGGAATGACTTCACTTTTCTTGATGACCCCATTAGTCGATATCAAATATAAAAACCTGGGTTTATCAAAAGCTATAGTATAAAGATCGGCTCTTTGGTGGTCGGTGTGAATTTTAATAACATCGATTAATATCTTTTCAAAACAATCATGAATGAAGTGATATTTAATGTCGATGTGTTTTCTCTTTTAGTGCTGGACAAGATTTTTAGTGACGACAATGGCAGTAGTGTTATCAACATAGATAAGAGTGTTAGAAAAGTTTAACCCGTAGTCCCTTAGCTGTTGCTGAATCCAGATGATTTGAGAGCAGCAGCAATTGGTCCTAGTTACTCTTCGGGACGAAGTGGAAGAAGGGAGGGGATTGTCGAATGCGAAAAAGGATCCAATAACTTCGAAAGAATTGAAGGAGGAGCCATATGAGGTGAAAATCTCATGCTCACTCTCCTGGTTACCCAACAGCTTAGCGAAAGGTGGTTCAAGCTATTTATATGAGAGCAGAACATGGTTTGCAGCGGAGTGGAATGAAATTCATGTCTTAGGTACTCAACTTCACAGGTAGAAGTAGACACTACTGACTGCTTCTTACATTTCCAGGTAACTAAACGGTTGCCAAAGAACTGACATCCTACAGAGGTTGACTTGGAATCCCGTTTGCAGCCACCATAATCCAAATCACTATAAGCAGCAAGTTCAAAATTATTATCACTAGGATACCATAGACCTACATCTGTGGTACCCTTCAAATAACGAAAGTTCCTTTTCACAGCAATAAGAAGGAAGACCCTTGGCTTTGATTGGTAACAAGAACACAGACATGTAGCGAACATGATATCTGGTCGAGATGTAGTAAGATACATGAGAGATCCGATCATTCTTCGATACAACGTAGCATCAATTAAATCCCCCTTTTCATTTGGAATAAACCTGTGATTAAGAGCCAGTGGGGTACCAGCAGGTTTGACATCTAACATACTGAACCGGCTCAGTATGTCACTAATATATTTGGTTTGATGAATAAAAACTCCTACCTCAGTTTGATCCAATTGTAATCCTAGAAGGAACTTCATCTCTCCCATGTAGCTCATCTCAAAATTTTCTTTTATTACATTTAAAATTCCTTGCACAGAATATCATTTGTGGTTCCAAAAATAATATCATCCACATAGACTTGTACAAAGAGCAAATCTCCATTTTTTTATCGAATGAATAACGTGCAGTCAATGACACCTCTTCTGAACCCATTTTTTAGAAGATGAGCAGAGAGTGTCTCATACCATGCTTGAAGAGCTTGGTGCAATCCATATAATGCCTTGTCCAACTTGTAGACTTGGTCACGATGTAATGGATCTTCAAACCGAAGAGGTTGATGGACATACATAGTTTCATTAATCACACCATGAAGGAAATCACTTTTGACATCCATTTGATATACTTTGAACTTTTTGTTGGATGCATAAGCCAAGAAAATTCTGATTGCTTCAATATGAGCAACTGGTGCAAACACTTCATTGTAGTCAATTCCTTCAATTTTTTTGAATCCGTGAACCAGTAGACGTGCTTTGTTTCGAACTACAATCCCTTGATCATCGCGCTTGCAGCGAAGAACCCATCTAGTGCCTATCACTTTTGCACCCTTTAGTTGATCAGCAAGTTGCCTACATAGCATCTACCCATGATTCTTTTTCTAAATCTTTTTTCACTGTTCTGGGTTCAACTTGTGAGATAAAACATGAATGTGCGCAGAAGTTTATATCTCCAAAATCAAGAATATTAGCAAATCCTCTGGAAGTTAACTCAGTCAATTCTCCAATGATGTTTTCTTGAGGATGAATGTTGTTTATCTTGTCAACAGGACTAGCAGGAAGAACAACATGAGGGTCGAGGTTGTTAAGATTGAGATCCACAAGAACAGGAACTATATCATCAACATCTTGATTAACAATTTCTGGTTGAGAGCCATGATTATCTGAGTCTGAAAAATCATCATTTATCTACACTGGTTCTGGAACAAATTCAGGATGCACATAATAATCAGGTGCATTTTGTGCCTAATACATCATTTGTATAGCAACATCTTCAGAATATTCGGGAGGAATATTGAATGAGTCAAAAAGATAAGAATAATTAAACATCCAATCATTATCCTTTTCTTGGAGGAGGCATTGAATATCTTTGAACATCAACATGGAACCACTCTTCTACAATGTGAGATGACCTATTGTACACTCTTTTATTTGGAATGTTGTACCCTAGAAAGTATCATTCCTCCACTTCCTCAAAAAACTTGCCTTGTTCTAATCGCTTAAGCATTGTGCATAGAGCACCAAATGGTTCAAGATACTTAAGGTTTGGTTTTCTGTTATGGAGCAATTTAAAGCAAGTTTTTCCGTGTCTTTTTACAATCAATACCATGTTCAATATATAACATGCATTAGAAATAGCTTCATTCCAAAATTGAATAGGTAAAGAAGAATCAGCAAGCATATTTCTAGCAACCTCAATCAAAGTTTTGTTATTTCGTTCAGAAACACCATTCATATGAGGGACATATGGAGGACTAAAATGATGCATAATACCACGTTGTTTGTAGAAAGTCTCCATGTTGTGATTCTTAAATTCAGACCCATTGTCTGTTCTGAACATATGTACTTTGAGCTTATAAAGAGATTCAAGTTTAGTTACTAAAACTTGAATGCATTCAAATGTTTTAGATTTCTCCTTCATGAAAAATACCCAAGAGTATCTGGAGAATTCATCAGTAATAACCAGAAAATATTGATCACCAGCAATACTCTTGCCGCTGATAGGACCAAATTGATCCATATGGAGAAGCTCAAGTGGAACAGTAATTGTGACAACCAGTGTCACACCCCAAGCCAGCGGGATGGATAGACTTTCCCTCTGGGCGGAATGGTCTCGGGGTGTGATCTCATCGGTGTGATGAAATTTAACCTTGCATTCTAACAAAAGACATATGATATAATTCTGCCTTGAACAGTAGTTGATTTGCAAAATTACTGAATCATATGTAGTTCCTACACAAATTCCCAAAATCTGCTAGGTCCTCCTAATAGGCCACATACCTAATTCTACTCCTGCTTTTGGTGACTAAACATGTTCATCACCCGAGAAGAATCCTACAAAATCAAGTCAACACTAGGTTAGTGAGTTAATTTCTTTGTTTTGAAAATGTTTTTGAAAACATTTATCCAGTTTAAAACAGTTCAGTATTCTCAAATATGTTCTCCGCATTCCATACAGAAATATTCCCACATTGTTTTACATTTCGCAAGATTTATCATGACTGATAACTTGAGTTATCAAGATAACTCTAGTTTAGACCATGATATTTTGGATATTAGAATTTCCCACCCAATTTTCATTAGGTAAGGAATTCCTTTTGTTTTAAAATGTTTTGACATACCCAACACAACAGCTTCCACCTTAGACCTCACTACTGACATCGCCCCATCTTGTCAAGTATCGCTTATATATAAGGCATACGTAGGGTCAAGCCCAGCCGCCATCCCACCATGCCCTTTACAAGACACGATCATGTCCTTAATGGAAACTAAGGCTTTCACTCTACAATCACACTCATGTTCTCAATCATCACATTATTCTCAAATGAATGAGTTTATTGTTTCTCACCCCCCACTGGGAGTGACAGTCAACTCATTGAATTAATGAATTTCAATTAAACAACATTGTTGTCAACACTAAGTCAAACCACTATGCTCCCAATCTACACCCATTCGGTTTGGAATTATGTTCTCACAGATGCCTTCGCAACTGTCTGTCATCAACCAATACTTAGGCTGATTATCAGTCAGCCAGATCATTGCTAGTACCCAGAAGAGTTGTGGCTAGTTAATAGTAAAATTGTTTCATATTATTATCACCCATGTGGCCGTTTACGAAACATGACTGATGCCGCCCTGTTACAAGTCATACGATACCAACCAAATGATATTCACAGTTGCGCATAACGTACCGAATTCACTCGCCAGAAGTTTGTCAAACTTACGGTACCCCTACGTTATCATCATTCCTAGCCACTGCCACCTAATGGTAAAAAAACTAAAAGGAATTTAATGCACTTGGAATCACAATTAACACATGATAACAGTGATATAACTGATGCAGTTTTACTAGAAACCACTCTCATGTTATAAGTTCCTACAAATTGTCATTCACACATGTTATGAACTCTTTGATTTTTCATCACAATACCTCGCCATTTACCCATTAATCCATTTTAAAATGTTTAAAAACAGTTAATACATAGGTAATAGGAAATTAAGTTTAAATATCTTGAAATCAATTGAAATCAAGACTACTCGGTTAATTTTGGAAATATCATCACACACGTAGCCTAGAACCAACAAGTCTAGTTAGGACTTCTTGAGATATAGGACTTCTTGTTTGGTTTTCTCTTGTTTCGTCGTTTCGATTGCACATGTTATCTTTGATATTTCTCAGATATATTACTGTGGAATGTACTTGATACACACTCAAAATATATTCACAAGATAATAATTTTAATCTAACATACTAATTGTTAGAAATTATTTTAGGTTTGATAACAATCAAATATGAAGATAACAATGAATAGATCTAGATGACCCTAGGTAACTCTTCAATACATGACAATATAATTTTGGAAAGCTCAAGATACAATTTGAAATCATAACAAAATATGTAAGCATGCTTCTCAGCCCCGTAGTTATAAATCAAAAGATTGGAAAAAGTAGCAACAAACTCACTTTGGTGTTGTGTTGATTGACTGTTAATAAGAATGCACGCGTTCGTTGATGTCGTAATGTATAGTATTCAAAGCCATGTGATTTAGTTATTTGATGTTCACAATTTGTAAGTATGGGTTTTGTGTTATGTATAACCCTAATGGTTGTTTAATTTGTGATATCTCTTTGTTGATTACCATGACCTTAATTTAAGATCTTACACTCAAAGTACGTTTGGAAACCATTAGGATTTTGTAAGTTGTAAGGTTATAATAATAACAGTATATATTTGTTTCTCAAGATCTGTTGTTATTAGTTTGAAATCAACTAAGTAGATTTAAGCAAGTTATTTGTTTTTATTCATTACCATTTATTTCATTGTGAATTATTTTGTCAAAATTATAGATAATTTAAGAAATGTTACATCTAAAGGACTGGAGATGGTTAGAGCCTAACTAACTCTATTTTCCCTCTTATGACTTGTTTACTTTTTATTACCACTTAAACATTGTTCATACTTAGTTTTAA